>JAJMGS010000084.1:0-40300 GCA_030562185.1 Lachancea sp. yHQL494 | reverse complement strand
ATCACGGAGAGATATTTATAACCTTCATCTACGAACAACTTCAATCAACCTAATTATGGAAGAATTAAACAAGAACATCAGCAAGCTTTCCATTGCTGATTCAGACTCGCCTCAATAAACCTATAATTACCTGTCCATTCCTAAGGTTCACAATTATATAACCAAAGTCATTCCAAAACTCCTGAAACTTCTGAAGATTCCAAAAAATTATCCGTGCTACCGTTCCCCACTCTAATAATCTCCTCTAGCGCAAATTGATGTTGCAATCATTCACTGTCGCTGATTTCGGTGCTCTATAGATGCCACTATTCTTCGCTCCCACCAGCCAATCATATTTGCCCAGGCGCTGTTTGTCCCATTACCCGGCCCTTTATACTACCAAGCCGTTTCTTTCTAAGCGCTGATTGGACGAGCCAGAATCATGAAGAAATTTTTGAAAGCATGAAAAACACCTTTAATACCGAACGTATTCCTTCCACTACATATTCCTTCTTCGTGAAAGATCTAGTAGTGCTACAACCGTTAACCACAAGTGTCCCCACTAGGTTCAATTCTCGCTCATCTCGTTACAAACACACCGGCTGTGCGTTTGTTTTCCTTTGATTCTTATATATTCCGTTTGCTTATTAGCGTTGGGAGGTGTTGTTGATCGCCGCTCCAGCAAGTTCGAGAGCCTGAATTGTTGAAAAGAAAGCACCCCTTTCCAAATAGATATGTTGTCCCGTTACTCTGTTGTCCGCACGGCGGCGAGAACACTGGCCAAGGCCAGCGCTTCGCGCGCCGTTAGACCAGTTGCTGCAACCATGATCGCTGGATCGAGACGTTGCGCTTCTGCCAAGGCCCAGCCTACCGAAGTTTCCTCGATCCTAGAAGACCGCATTCGTGGTGTTTCCGAGGAGGCCAACCTAAATGAGACTGGTCGTGTCTTGTCCGTTGGTGATGGTATCGCACGTGTGTTTGGTCTAAACAACGTGCAGGCCGAAGAATTGGTCGAATTCTCTACAGGTGTCAAAGGTATGGCCTTAAACTTGGAACCCGGCCAAGTCGGTATCGTATTGTTCGGTTCTGACCGTCTTGTCAAAGAAGGAGAGGTTGTCAAGCGTACCGGTCAAATTGTAGACGTTCCTGTAGGACCAGCCATGTTGGGTCGTGTTGTCGACGCTTTAGGTGCACCTATCGATGGTAAGGGCCCAATCAAAGCTTCTGGTCGTTCTCGTGCCCAAGTCAAAGCCCCGGGTATTTTGCCAAGAACATCCGTCCATGAACCTGTTCAGACCGGTCTAAAAGCCGTTGACGCCTTGGTGCCAATTGGTAGAGGTCAAAGAGAACTTATCATTGGTGACCGTCAAACCGGTAAGACCGCCGTCGCTATCGATACCATTTTGAACCAAAAGAGATGGAACGATGGTACCGACGAATCCAAGAAGCTATACTGTGTCTACGTTGCCGTGGGCCAGAAAAGATCTACCGTCGCACAGCTTGTTCAAACTTTGGAACAACACGATGCTTTGAAGTACTCTGTCATCGTCGCCGCTACTGCTTCTGAGGCAGCTCCATTGCAATACATCGCCCCTTTCACAGCAGCTGCCATCGGTGAATGGTTCAGGGACAACGGTAGACACGCCTTGATCGTGTACGATGACTTGTCCAAACAAGCCGTTGCTTACCGTCAATTGTCATTGCTACTAAGACGTCCTCCTGGTCGTGAAGCTTACCCAGGTGATGTTTTTTACTTGCACTCCAGATTGTTGGAAAGAGCTGCCAAGATGTCTGAAAAGAATGGTGCTGGTTCTTTGACCGCTTTGCCAGTCATCGAAACTCAAGGTGGTGATGTGTCCGCTTACATTCCAACCAACGTTATTTCCATTACCGATGGTCAAATCTTTTTAGAAGCTGAATTGTTCTACAAAGGTATCAGACCAGCAATCAACGTCGGTTTGTCCGTGTCTCGTGTCGGTTCCGCCGCTCAAGTCAAGGCTATGAAACAAGTTGCCGGTTCTTTGAAACTTTTCTTAGCTCAATACAGAGAAGTTGCCGCTTTTGCCCAATTCGGTTCCGATTTGGACGCCTCCACCAAGCAAACCTTGGCTAGAGGTGAAAGATTGACTCAAATTTTGAAACAAAGCCAATACTCTCCAATGGCCGCTGAAGAACAGGTACCATTGATCTACGCCGGTGTTAATGGTTACTTGGACAATGTGGAATTGTCTAGAATTGCTGAATTTGAAAGCTCATTCTTGCCATACTTGAAATCTAACCACGAAGAGATCATCTCCGCCATTAGGGACCAAGGTGAACTTTCCAAGGAACTGTTAGCTTCCTTGAAATCCGCCACGGAATCTTTCGTTTCCACTTTTTGAACAGTATATCATTGATTGATATATTACAAGATGAAAATACTACTAAACGAACAAACAAAGACCTCCAATGAAATGAACTGTGGATCCATTCAAGCTACTACTGAAACCCCCGAATAACACAAAGCATATGACTTTTACGATTGGATGAGTAAAACCAACTTAAAGATCTAAGTATATACTTAAGAAATAGAGATATCTTTAATCCAGAATATGGATCCGAACTAATCATGTGTTCTTAGTCTAATGTTTGGTTTAAAGGTGAAACATCGCAAAGATATAGTCTAGAAGGGAAGCTTGTCGTGGAGTAGCCCTTGTAGCTAACTTATATGTGTACCTTCTATCCTCGTATCTATCTGATTTCATGTCATTGACCAGATAAACCCAATTACTTGAAGTATGCGGTAAGCGTGCCATTAACAATGTAGCAGACTTCATCACAGCTTCAGTTGCCGGACTTCACGTGAGTTTAACGGGATAATTTCATCTCATTCCGAGTTTTAGGCTGCTAGTTCGCAGACATCATTCGGGTACTCCTAGGGCAAGGGACTTGGAGCTTGCCTAATATCACCTTTCACTATTTTGTCATAAAGTCATGTGATCAGGACTATATTACGAATCTCCGAGATTTCAACCCTAAAAACATTATAGTAGACCCAAACAGAGAGGTGAAAACTAGTGACAGGACCTCTTTTGCTTGTTGTCATCGCTTTGGCATCATGATGATACGATATTACTACATTTTAACTCGTAAGACCATTTTATGCCTTGCCAGTTCGCGAAGAAAAATGATGAACACAGCAAGGATTTGTATCAGTGCATCATCTCAAACGCGATGGTTATAGTATATCCTAAACTTCAGTGCGAGACTCACATCCTGTTTCGGCCACCTTTTATATTATCTCTTAAAATTTGTGTCTTAGAAGCTGTCATCCAGTAATTCAAACGGTGAAAGTCCTTAAAGATCTTGGAAGACATGGCCTCAGGGAGTGGAGCCTCGTAGCATCGGGTAGAATTTTGTTGCCGTGGATAGGTAAAGAATCCAAGGAAATGTCTGCTACTCTTCTTCATCCAGCAATTGCGATGAGTAGCGAATGACGGTTCGTACAAAATTGCTAGTCAATGTTCTAGTCTACAAACTACTCGCCTCAGCCCAATGCAATCAATCTCTGCTACAAGAGAGATGAGCAAAACAGAGGTACCATTTTTGACAACAGACACCTTAACCTTTCTGCGATCGAATGACTACCTCCGTTAAAGATCCCGTCGCCCAAAAAAAAGCTCTGCCGTCTAGCACTAGAGTTACAGATGATGATCTTTATCGTCATTCCTCCCAGTACAGAATTTGGTCTTTCACCTCAGACGGACTAACTCAGATTAGGAATGAAGTCAATGCAAGAGCGACAGCTAGAACTCAGCAAGATTTGAAAGTATTTCTGGAGTCTCATCCTGAGCTCTCCCCAGAGGAAATAGCTGTCATAGAGTCCAAAGCCGTGCCGGTGACCACTCATGAGGAACTCGTACTTGTGAACTATTTTGCCCGCGCGATTCTTTTGTTTGCAGGAAAAATGAATTTGCCTACAGAAGTGGCAGCAACGGCGGTTTCATTCTTTCGTAAGTTCTTTCTATCCAATTCAGTTATGGACTTCCCACCCAAAGAGCTGTTTCACACTACGCTCTTCTTCGCGTGTAAATGTGAAAACTACTTTATCGGGGTCGAATCGTTTGCGCAAAAAGCCAAGACTAGCACTGATGCCATCCTAAAACACGAATTCAAGCTGCTGGAGAGTCTAAATTTCACTCTAATGAACCACCATCCATATAAAGCATTACACGGATTTTTTTTAGATATCCAAAGCGTATTATCGGGCAAAGTTGACCTGAAGTACATGGGCCAAGTCTATGCTAATTGTAAAAAAAGCATATCAGATGCATTGCTAACTGACGCCGTTTATTTCTATACGCCACCTCAAATTACACTGGCGATTCTATTGATGGAAGACGAGGCGCTTATGATGCGCTACATGCAACTCAAATTCAATCTGAACTTGGAGGATAAAGTTGCCAACGAACAGTCCAGTGTTGAACGTCGATCTTCAGGCGGTATCAATGCCGAAAAGCTTCTCAAAATTATCAAATCATGCAAGTCTGTTATTGTCAACAAGATCATACCCGCAAAGGACGATGCCGTCAAGATTACAGCAAAACTTCACTACAGCCAAAATCCCCTGTCGGTACTTGATAGATTAAAAAGGCAAAGGGAGGCAAGCAGCACAGCCACCACACCCATACCAGATGAGCCTGACAGCAAAAGACTGCAGACCTGACAATATATAATGCATAGTCTACGGATGTTAGAATGGAGGTATCAGAGCAACAGCTCTACTTGGAAGCATGTTGGCATCATATTTCGTTCAATTCGTCTCTATTTACAAAATGCCTTTGAACTACTAAGACGTACTTCATCCTCGTGAAGGTTTAAAAATGTAACTTAAACCCACAATATGCAGAGTTATGGGAGTTTCGACAGTTAAAAACTAACCATAAATGAAAGGAGTAAAATGTTTAACTCAACTTGAGTCTTAATCTCTCAAGCTTTAATTAAGACCGGAATTTTGGACTTGTCGCCCACTTCTTTCCTGTCGTCACTGTCAGGCCCCTCAACGACCGTATTGGTTTTCATTCTAGCCTTGGAAAGCGACTCTCCTTTGCATACGAGACCAATCTCAGAAGAATCTAGCGTTTCGTATTCCATCAGTCCCTGCGCCAGTCGCTCTAGCTCCTTTTGTCTCTCGTTGAGCACTTTTCTGCTTCTCTCCTCGGATGCTTTGAGGACTTCAATCACCTCATTGTCGGCAATATCACGAATTTTACCGGACCAGCTCTCCCAGTTATCGGCAAGGTTGACAGGCCCAACATTGTCACCCATCCCATACTGCGTGATCATGGCTCTGGCGGTATTGGTAGCACTTTGTAGGTCAGACCCGCAACCGCTCGTAGTGTTTTCCTTTCCATAAACAATTTCCTCCGCAATTTTACCACCCATGCAAACGTCAAGACGTGCCAGACACTCCTTCTTCGTAATGTCAACTTTGTCCATTTCGGGTAATTGGAAGGTAATACCCAAAGCTCTACCTCTTGGTAAAATGGTAGCTTTGTACAGTGGTGTGGCCCCTGGAGTGTGCATTGCCATAATAGCATGACCTGCCTCATGGAAAGCTGTTGCCTTCCTCGAAGCTTCAGTCAATACCATTGTTTTCCTTTCAGCACCCATCAATATTTTATCTTTTGCCCATTCGAAATGATTCATATCAACTGCAATCGCATTTTGCTGACAGGCATACACGGCAGCCTGATTCACCAAGTTCATAAGCTCTGCACCAGATAGACCAGGTGTACCTCTTGCAATAATAGTCGGGTCTACATCTGAAGCCAGTGTTACTTTTTTCATGTGATGCCTCAAAATGTCAGCGCGGCCACGAACATCTGGCAAATCAACATTCACAACCTTGTCGAAACGACCCGGCCTTGTCAACGCTTTGTCTAGAGATTCTGGAAAATTAGTAGCACCAATAATGATAATTCCACTGCTCTGAGAAAACCCGTCCAATTCAACTAGTAACTGATTTAATGTCTGCTTGGCGTAAGCTTGATCCTTTGGATTACGTTTTCCTCCGATGGCATCCAACTCATCGATGAAGATAATAGCTGGTGCGCGACTTCTCGCTTGAGAGAAAAGTTCACGGATACGTTTGGCCCCGACACCCACGTAAACCTCATCAAACTCTGAACCTGACATGAAAAAGAAATCCACGCCAGCTTCTCCCGCCGTTGCTCTCGCCAAAAGGGTCTTACCGGTACCTGGAGGACCTGTCAAAAGAACACCCTTGGGTAACTTACCGCCCAAAGACTCGTACTTAGCAGGATCTTTCAAGAAGTCCACAATTTCTTCCAGCTCAGCACGCGCTTCTTCGCATCCACGAACATCATCAAACTTAACGTTCGTTTTGGCAACGTCGACAGACTTATCGGCCACCTCTGATGACTTCAGCAGCGTGGTATTTTCGGTAATATACTTGAAGCCTTCTGAAAGACCGTAGGTGACCAAACCAAACACTACTAGCCATTTGACCCATCGTGACACTATGGTAAAAGTGGACTCTGTGACAACGACATGCAAGGGCTCTTTGCGAGAACCAATAAAAGGATTATAACCGGCAGATCCGAGCGAACCAGACGATCCTTGTCTGATGTATTCTGCACCTGGCATTGTACCTGCACCTTGAGCGCCCGTGGTTGCGCCCAACAATGTCTGTTTGATCGTTTCTGCATCAGCGTGTCTTCCCGTTTTCTGCAACGCTTCCATATAGAGGGACATACATTCAGGAGAAGAAGCAATTCCTGGTGTTTCAAATCTTGACACAACATATTGTGGATAATCAGATTTGAGTAAAAGTTTGTAAAAATCAGACTGAGCCGCGGGATCGCTGAGCTCTTTGTTTGCAAGTTGCTCTTTCTGGGCCAAAATTGCATGGGAAACTGGCTGGTTTCCAGCAGTTTCGCCCGTATTCATGGTCGCTCCCACTGTTGAGCCAGAGGGTTTTCCTGCATCTGGTATAGTTGTAGAGTATAGTTTTCTTGGACAAAGTGCTCTCCTGGTACATAAAGCCAGTACCGGAAGCCTGCTTGCTATGGGTCTTATTAACGTCCCATTTACCAGTAATGAGCGCATTGCGACCCTAGACAAGCTCATTTCCTATGTCCTAAGGCTCTAATTAGGCTTTTTAAATGCTATTTGTTGCATCGAGAAGTGTTAGACCACTTGAGGTGGCAAATTTTCTTATAGATATCATTCTGAACGCATACATTATAAGCTTAGCCAACTGCGAAAGAAGTACTTTGATATACTATATGGGCAGCTATCTCTCGAAGAACTAGCAATTTGGTACCTTTGGCTTGATTTAATGCTACTGGACTACCTGTAGTTTTTCAGTTTTCTTTGTCAAAAACGGTTCTGGAAAGAAAATTCTGGTTATTGGTACAGTCAATCTTCATGTACTTCCATATTTCTCAGCCTGTGTGGCAGTAATTAACGCGCATCAGAATATTTATGTCTGGATTTATATTGCAATTACCGGAAGGATTAACGTGGGAGCCACTGCCACGTAGTCATATGTTGGGTATTTTTATGGCAAGATCGTCAAAATTGTCAGTGGGTTCCACAGCAAAGCCATGCTCGTTGGCCAAATGCAATAAGCAAATAAAACAAAAGCTTGTCGAAAGGTCTTTTTTTCTTTCTCCGGTGTACATCGTACTAATACGGTCGGTGATTTCTGTAAATTTCAGATCGATTAATGGATTAAGATTTTCGGGTTCATTACTGGACAATTCCTGCTGCGGTTTTTGCTGGTGACCCTCTTTATAGCTCGCCAAATTCTCACTTATGGAAGTCCATATATTATCCTTGAGCTTTTTGACATCTACTTTTTTCGATAACTTGGAGTAGGTCACTTTACCATCTGGTCTTCCTAAGGTCTGTGTTAAACCTGCAGACTCGCCAGCAGGAGGACCAAGAGCACCGTCTTCAGGATCTTCGATGCTGTCGTTGCCAAATGCCTGGTTAAAATCAATCCCGCCCTCATTGTCGTCGAATGGGTTCGGCAGGTCGTCGACAGGATCATTACGTCCATCCTGCACCGCTTCTTGATTAGCTTTTTCCTCTTCTTGCATTTGATAGTTTTTTGCCCAAAAATTTTGGTCGGCAAGCCCGGAGACCTCGCCGTTCTCGTCTGCATCCGCGGCATCCATCTTGAGAGTGCCACCAATGCTCTGCCGATCGAAATCTGGCTTACGATGCGAGAAGAAGCTCATTTGTTGGGTAGGCTTTATAAATAGCCTTGTAATCTTTTGTGTAGAAAACTGATAATCATCGGGAAGCAAGTAGCGAGTTGGATTCGTACGTGATTTCTGTGGCATTTCGATACCGCCTTTCTTCTTGTCAAATATCCTTTCTTCGACTGTGTGATCGAAATTGAGAAAATCAATAGTTAGTTTCTGCTTGGATGCTTTCGTAGCTTTGGTTGTTTCTTTTTCTTTCTCAACGGCATCAATGTCCTTATGCTCACTATCATTGCTGCTTCCTTCCCCTGTCCTTGCCCTTAACCTGTCTTTGAAGTTTCGAATTTTCCAGTGTTCTCGGCCTCGCCAGCTCTTTTTCATGGTTTCATCAAAATAAGCCATTACGTCGTAGTCCATAACACTAGTTGTGACATCTGCAACTGACCCGTTTCTGTCGGCTGCTGTCGATACATCATTTACGCCTTCGTCATCTTGGCCGTCATTCAATATGAAGTTCTCCTCATTATGGGGCCCTTCATTCATTTCAAAGCCGTTTTCGGCTGGATGATCAAATGCGTTGTCATTATCATCCTGTCCATCGGGTATCGCATCTCGTAGGTCTTGATCCGTCAAAAAGTTGTCAAACTTATTATTCACGTCGTCGATAAACGATTTGGCTTTATGCACGTCGGTCACAACATCTCTTAGTCTCATCATGGAGGGACATATTTCTGCTACATTTATCAGTTTGAAATCGATGAGGTCCATACCAAGTGCCAAGATCTCATCTTCCACATCGATGCTTTGGTTTGCCACCGACAGGGTGGCGTCTGCTGCCGTGAAGTGGGGTTCGGGAGTGTTCTGCTGTAACACCGACTGGTCATTCGTCAGGTCTCCTCGTGAGTGGCTTAATACTTCGTTCATGATCACGTCGTCTTCTTCGTCCACAACAGGGTCTTCACGAAGGTAATCACTCTTGTTGACCTCCTCTGAGGCTTGTAAGGAAATTTGTTTATGTTTTTGGCTTGTTGTTGCGTCGAATACTATCTTTCCGGTATTATCAATGTGAAGAGTGTTGATGAGCAAACTTTTGGCACCACCTTCATCGAAATCCGCCAGCGCTTTCTTGAAGAGCGGATCAATAGTAAGTTCTTGATCCAGTTCACGCATCCTTAGCACTTCAAAATCCACAAGCGTAGTCTCTAAAACCCGGTTATATGTGCGCTTTCGCCCTATGTGATCGGCTTCATTTGAGATGGGTAGCCCTGTCGCCGGGTCTATCGTCACAGCACCGTCAACATTATTGTCATTAGGCTCAGTAACACCAGCTATTTCATTATTCGCGCCTTGTACCGCTTGTTGGTTTTTCCTCTGCGCTAATCCACTTAATAAGATCCCTGTTTCATTGGCAACAGAATCCACTCTCGATGAATATATTTTGACGCAGCCATCTAAAGTGGCGGACGCCTTTTGGAAATTGATGTTATCCTCTGCATCTTTCAGCACATTTAGATCGTGAAAATAGTCTATCAGAGCGAAATTCCAACTATTTCTCGAATTGATCTTGTTGTCCGTAGCCATTTTGATCCACTGCTCGAAGTTGGCCATCATTGTGGACTTGCTTGTAAAAAGCCCTCTGTCTTCATCTTCGTCTTGTATGTTGCTGGTCATAGTAATTAGTATAAAAGTACCAGCTCTCGTGCTGCCCAAGCTCAATTGCGAGGATATGACGCCTGTGTTTACCTGTTATGATTATTGTCCCGCTCTCATCTATATATTAAATTGAGATGTCGGTTACGGTCACATGATTAAAATTAAACCATCTTATATAAATCCGTCACTTGTAGTTCTTGACCGCCCTTCTTAGGGTCTTGTATAGTCCTAGTCCTCCTATTGCGACGGCAGCAATAATTACGGCTTGCAAGTAAGCTAAGATTTTCTTCTGCCTTTGTTCTATCAAAATAGCCTTATGATATGGAATGTCCGCCTTGAACGAGACCATAGTGTATAAAGGAAGCCACTTATCCTTGAACCACCTTCCCAGCAGTGTATCTAGTTTCTTTCGCATTAAATAAAGCTTCGAAGTCACGCTGTGAGACATTTCTTTGTAATTGTTCTTGGCGAGTCTGATGATGGAGACTAGATCAGTGTGCCGGTTGATGCTGTACTCCTCGAAAGCAGCTGTGCGGTCACCGCCATGCTTGTCGAGAAGTTGCATCAGCACTTTGACATCTTCGAAACCGCAGTTCATGCCCTGCCCGTAAAAAGGAACCATGGAGTGAGCCGCATCTCCCAAAATAATGGCTCTGCCTTGATCCAAATGATATGGTTTGCACTCGACGCACATAAGAGCTCCACGAGGGTTCTTCTCAAAAGCATCTACCGCATTTTTTGTCCCCATCATTTGCAGGGCATCTGGAAAATTGAGTGCAAAAAATTCCTCGATCTTGGCTCTAGAGTCCAGAGTTTCCACCAAAGACCAAGGTCCAAAAAAAGTGGAAGTGAACGATCCATCATCATTGGCAAGCGCAATCAGCATAAATTTGTGGCGTGGCCAGATATGCAGATGGTTCGGGGACATGGCAAAACGTCCATTATGGCTCAAGTTGGGTGTCTCTGCTGGTGGAATGTACAATTCGATGTAACAGCAATCAATGTATTCCTGGGAATAGTCCATCCTGACTTCGCGCTGCATTTGTGACCGCGTTATAGAGTATGCGCCATCACATCCAACTACAAAATCGGAATCATAAGACTTCTTAGCTTCCGCGTCAGCCGTAAACATGCATGTCTGTTTAGAGTTGTTAGAGAAAGCAATACGCGACAATTTGTGACCAAACCTAACGCGGATATTGCTGAACTGATCAACCTCATCGAGCAAGCAATTATTGAGTAGAGAGCGATCTATGGAGTTGATGCACTCGCCGAATAATCCGTATTTCTGAGCTTCTTGGTTTCCCACAAGGTCGTGAATCATACGACCGCGCATAGGTATAATACTTTTAAGTGCTCTATCGCTGATTTTTTTATCCACATACTCTAGCGATGTGATTCCTCTAGCAGATATAGCAAGGTTAATAGATCTCAGATTTTTATCTTGAGTGGTAGCCAACCTTGGGTCCTGGCGATAATCGAAAAGTGTAACATCAAAATTCCTCTTCGCCAGAGCAATGGCTGTGAGACATCCCACCAAGCCCGCACCAATAACGTTGACGGATTCCACCATTGGATGATGGTGTGACAAGTTAAGTAGTCAGGAACCAATTCGTGATCTCAATATATAGAAAAAGAGTAATTAAAAGAATGAAGAGAGATCAAGGTAAAAATGAGTCTTAAACAAATATCCGAATTAAACGAAAGGCTTTGGAGGGAAAATGAATGGCCTTTTATATGACGTCACTTCACGGATGGTATCCACATGATATTCCAGTGTTCGTTAAAGCGAATTACGCTAAGAGTGAGAATGCATCGTAAGACGGCAATGTGTTAGCTGCCACGAAACAACAGAAACAATGCTCTCTACAGTGCATCTTAGTGAAAAATGTTACCATCCACCGGGTGATGCCTAACTTTTGAACTTGGCGAGCTTATTTCCATCATATCACTTTTTCAAGGTCTGTCGTAGGTGGTAAATGTGTACAAACTTCGAAAGCTCAACTCTAACAGAATTAAATACCTAAAATAACTAACTTATAGAGTACCGTTGCTATGGCTAATTTGCATTACCAAGTTTGTTTGTTTTTTTTTTACATTATTTTCCTTTCGGTGACTCGGTTGAACTGTGATCCTTGAGCACCTTGTCAACCTCGCAAGGAACGACGTTTTCTGCGAGCAATTGATCCCGGACAAAAACATTTAAATGCCCCAGTATACGCTCAATATCAGATTGAACGTTAGGACCGGCTCGAGCATAATCATCCGTGCATACCAGGATATTGCCCGAATGCAGTTTGGTATACTGCGAGTCCTTTAACAATGTATGCTTTAAAATGTGGTGCAATTTGGCCTCGATGGCGTGCTCGTCAACTCCTGTGAAGACCTTTTCTACTAATATACCATTAAAGCTAGCCATAAGCATAGGAGATGCTTCCTGGCTAGCGGAATAATTGAGGATTCTTGTTGTGGTTGACTTTTCGATCTCTTTTAGTTTGCGTTCTTTCTGTGCTGCTTTGAAAGATTGGTATAAAGGAAGGGCTTCTTTCAATGATAGCAGAGGTTTCGTAGAGTCGGCTGTTTTCTTTACGAAACACGATCTTTTGGGTTCTTGATCTTGCGATTCACAATACAAATTATAAGCTTGCGCAAGTTCATGGATGAAATGACGCTGCGGTGGCTTCATGGGCTTGAAATACAAACTGGGTCTGTTTTCGTCTTCCATCAATTTATCCAAAAAATCTTCAATTTGATCGCACCAGCTGGCTTGCCGTGCATAGATTGACAGTGAAGCTTCAGTGAACGGTAACAGCAGCTCTTGGAATGTTGATACACTATCAACTAAGACTTCCAGGCTCTTGAACTTCTCGATTGCCTGGGTCTTGTCGTCCTTGATGCCAAAAGCTTGCATCAACTCAACATGCCTCCGAGCGGTTTCACACTGTTCATTACAATCCAAGGTCTGCACAGAAGCAGACGGTTTGACACTGTAAGCACCACACGCAGTATTGGCAGTGCGATAACCACAGGAACAACTGATCTTGACAAGGGTTGTGCATGGTTTATCGGGGCACGGCATACCAAGGTGACATCTGAAACTGCACTGATGGTCGCAAGATGATCTGATAGCCCCACAGACCTGCTTACACCCCATTTGATGCTGTCCTTTTTTGTGGCAAGTCTTTTGGCAAAAATGGCGGCAACTTGGCAGCTTTTCGCCACAAATGTGACCACAGGAGACGTCCTTTTGGAAGCATAGCGTTCGCACTTTTTCTTTCTTTCCACAGTTACACTCCTTGAAGACAGGGGCTGTGCACGAAGGACAAGGTTCATTAAGCGGGTGACAAGGGTGTGGCATTGGTGGATGCCCGCACTCCAATGGGCCCTGCAGTGTTTTCACACACGGATGAAAACACCGCGGCAACGTAGTACCACAACGGACGGGGGCAGGAACTACCGTCTTACCACAGGGACATACTAAGTCATTAGAATCACTTTCCAGACATGGCGGGCAGCTTCCTGGGTGACATTTGCGCTCGCAAAAATGTCTACCACACGCTAGTTTAAGGTTGCATTGCTTCAAGCAAATATGCTTCGCCTCAACAAGCGATTCGTCCAGTTTATCACGCGTTAAGAATGTTTTCTTCTCCCGTTTTCGTGCCAGATCTCTTTCCTCACAACACCTTTCAATGCACCGATGGCGGCGACAGGACATCAGCGATTCACATTTAGTGGGACATTGGGGGTGGCCTTCGAACTTACATGGCACGAAGAACATCCTACTTCGACAGGAGCAATGTACTTTATCGAAACATAAACATTCCTGCATACATGCTCCTGTGTGACACTTGAACGGGCAGGTATGCTTCCCGCATTTTAACCGTTTCCCACATATTGAGTCACAGGTTGGTATCGAATCGGTGCATTTTGATCGGCTAGAGTTCATTTCTCTGAGAGGGTTTCTGCCGCAAGGACATGTTTTCAGGCTTTTAGGTGAGAAAGGACAGATAATATGACCGTGCAGTGACGGCGAGGCTTTGCAAGGCTCGGTGAATGAGTGCTTTCCACAAGCGTACTCAACTGTACGCATTGTTTTGCAAGCAAACGCCCCTATCCATGCTTGTTTGTGAGCATCTTGGGACCTGCCTTGGATCACCACTTCTTTGCACAGAATAGCACTCTTAGAATCAGAGCCACAATAACATTTGATCTCACGGTTTAAACTCTCGGGACAGTCTCCGCATAATCCCGAATGACAATCTTGTTGACATGTATGGGCCCCACACGGCAGCAGAAGTCCGCAGGGTTGCTTGCAGCGGAATGATTTTTGGTGCACTGAAGCGTCGCGACAGAAGACATCTTTTGTTTGCTTCCCACATAGGCACTTGGTTTTAAGCATACGTATGCAGGCAGGATGAGGTCCCAAATGGCAGGTTTTGGAGCATCCGTGAATACAAATCGGAGCATCACAGGTTTGACCGCAGCTGTTTGGATCTAGAGGATTTGGCTCAGGATGAACAGCCTTGCCACACCAACAGGTATGCCTATTTTTCAGGGGTACTTCGCGCTTTTCGAAGTAACAATTTGGACACTTCCAAGTGTTGCTATTACTTTTTTGAGTAGACTTGACGGCCCATTCACGAATGCACTCATAATCAAAGACTCGATAACATTCTGGACAAGCGTACATGTGGCAAGTGAAATCCATCTCAACCGTACAGATCATACAAGGATAAGTGTCTCCTCGAGAGATGTCTCGAATGGCTATCTCGTAGTAAGGCTCATCTCCAAGACTCGCGAGCTCTTCTTGACCTTCTAACTCATCTATAACTTCTAACTCATCAGAATCCGGTGACTCAGGCATAGAAGGGTCGACTAAAACATATTCATCATCTATAGAAGGCTTTTTCATGGGCTCTCGGCTCAAATTTGACGTTTTACGGATCTATTAAATGTGTCAATTACGAGATGAGATGCGATTCGATAGAGAGATCTTTAAAATCTTGACAAACACATCACCTCAATGACACGATAGTAAAAAGTGACAATAGTTGTCAATAATAGCGCAGTAGGATCTGTGACTTATGATATCCTGAACTACCTTGGAGGCAGCCATTGCGATGCTACAGCTATTTCACATCTGTAGCGTAAAGTGATACATCCCACTGTAGGCTCTCTACATACGCCGAGCCGAGCCACCGCCTTTGATTCTGAAGAATAGTCTACATGTTTTTGCAAGCTTCGTCAGCTCCGGCATTTGGCAGCTACGTTACGACATAGTTTCAGGGATGATCTGTAACTAGGAAACCGTGAAGAACCTTATGTCCTGCGATCAACCCCTTCTCAATCTCCTTATTCGTAATAACCGTTGATACCAGACAAAAACCTCATGATTGGTTGGAATTGGTATTTATTTACCAGTTTCTGATGTTATTACTATGTGGTATTAAAAACTGCATTACGTATAGTCCTATAAACTTTCTCTACTAATAGCCAAGGGACTCTCGAAACTGGAGGTACTTAAATTAGTTCCACCAGTAGTTGCTGAAAGTGACTTTTGAGTACCATGATTTTGAGTTAGGGTTGGAATTAGAGTTCCACCCTGAGGTGCTCGCCATCGATACAGACGACAATCAACTGGGTCTTCAACTAAACAATCCTAGAGTCTCGCTACCATCTTGATGTGGCTGGTTACTCTCAATATATCACGTGAGAGTAGCGAAGTGTGTGCACAGGCTTATTATAATTGTCTGAGACAGACTGTAATCTTTTATTATTGTGCATGCTCAACTTGCTCCACACTGGCCTTATCGTCCCATTCAACAGCTTTGACTGCAAGCCGATGGTGACGATCCAACGGAGGCTGTCTAGCAACGTTCTTTCTACGTAAAACGTATTCTTGGAAGTCTGGCCATAGCTGTTGAAACTGGAAAGCAACCCGCGTGCGCAGTGGCACATCGAAAACTTCGTCCAACTCTTCCAAAGTCAATTGCTTGGTTTCGGGCATGAGGAAATACACCAAAAACCAACCAACGATATTCCAACCGGCGTAGAATCCAAACGCGCCCTGTGCGTGTAACGCATTTAGCATACGAGGCCATGTCAGGGACAAAATGAAGTTGAAACCCCACAATACTATGGTAAACAACGAAGCCCCAATGGCCCGCACGTACAATGGGAAAACTTCGCCTGCAATAACAAATGGAACGACACCGCACCCAAATGAGTAGATAGCGGAAAAGACATAAATGCCCATGGAAACGATCCCGACACGAGCTTGTTGGCCGGGGATCCAAAATGCAAAACCGGTTACAAACAAAAAAACGGCCATCAGAGGGAAAGTGTGGAGTAACAGGAATCTGCGTCCGAACCTGTCGATCATGAAAAATGCAGGGATGGCAAAGAAGAAATTGACCAAACCGAAACCAAGTGAGGCGACCAAAGCGGAAACCTCAGTGAAACCAGACGTCACGAAAATGGCCGACGAATAGTATGCAATGACGTTGATAGCACAAAACTGCTGCATGAAGGCACAGATGAAAGCGACGATGAAGGCATTCCGATTACGTCTAACGGAAAACACTTCTCGTAATCTCTTGAAATAAGGTTTATCCAACGATTCCTCTTCCAACAGCAAAACATGCTGGTAGAACAGGTCGCGACACGCCAAAATCCGATGCGATCTGATTTGAACCGTGCTTTCGTAGGCCTCCTTGAACCGTCCTTTACCCATCAGCCAACGTGGAGACTCGGGGCACCATGGGATCTGGAAAAGCACGGCAACAGCCGGAAGCATTGCAGAGGCCAGCATCAGCCGCCAGTTGAGTCCACCGTGGACCGGGCCGCTGCCCACCTTGTAGAATATCAGCGAAAATACGTACCCCCACATTATGCCAAACGCGGTGAACGTTTGCCAATTCATGCAGATGATACCGCGCAGTTTTTTGGTGGAGCACTCGGCCAGATACACTGACACGGTGGCAGATTTGGGGCCAATACCAAGTCCCAGGAGGAAACGCATGGCAAACAGATAGTGCCAGCCGCGCTCGCCAGTGGGTGCAAATGCTTGGAGCAGACAGGCTATCGCAGATATCATGCAGGTCACGAAAATAACCTTCTTGCGGCCCAAGCGGTTGTTGAGCCAGTCGGTCATCCAGCAAGAGACGCCTGCGCAGCACAGGTAAGGCGCACCATTCACGAGGCCCTGCAGCCATTCATTCCGTTCAGTCTTGGCAGCCAGGCCTAGCGCACTGGGGTAAAATAGCAGCGCTCCGTTGATAACGGTTTCGTCCATACCTTGGACGGCTGCGCCCATGGCAGATGCGCACACAATGGCTATAAGTTTGCGGGGCATTTTGGAAAAGGGTTTGTGCTCTTCGTCGTAGCAAGCGAGGCGCTCGTCCTCTGAGAGAAACGACATGTGATCGTACCTACTAGGCAGTCTGGCCAAAGCAGCGGCGCGGCCAAACATGTCGTCGTCATTGGGCAACTGGTACTTACGGGCAAAGGCACGACCCATGTTCATCACCTGTTCTTCCGAGTACTCTGCGAGTACATTATCTGGGGGCGCGTCTGTGGCGTGTTTTTCGGAGTCTGCAAACGAGGCCGACTCGGTGTTGCTTTTCTCCAGCAACGGAGGTGCGGGCGCCGAGGAGGTGGTTGTGGCAGTGGTATCGTAGTGGGTCGCTTGTGGTTTTTCGTCTGCCGAAGAAGAGACGGAATTGGGACTCGAGTTCATATATATGTGGTGGCTGGGTGGTGTTGTGGGTGTATGGGTTGTGTCCGTCCGGGGTAGAACGTTATTCTATCGTACCTATTGTAGCTTAGCGTTCTTGCTACTGGCCATGTACTAGCTTCTGTCGATTTCTTGTTCCCCTCTCCCTGCAGCTCGCTATTTATACCTGTTTTCCCGTCGCCCGAAGCCTGCTCGACGAATCCTGAGACAACGGGTCCTTGACTTTTGCGGGGAGTCCCAGGAGGAGTCAGCAAAATGCAAAATGATGACTCGCGCCCCACCATGTTGCATTTCGGCCGAACGGCATGGACGGGCTGGACGCACAATTGCTATTGTATTGGACTGGCCCAAGGTAGATAGATCTACAACTACATCGAACATAGTAGGGAAAAGGGAAGGGACTTATGTGTCTAACTACGTTTATGGTAGTTTTAATAGTGTATGTAGGTTATGTCGGAAACGTAGACGGATTTGCTCTAGTGGACGCGAGCAGTGCCAGAATGATAGAGTTATAATCACGTGGACGGAAATGCAAGGGGTAGACATCCTTAAGTGTACTCATATCAGGTGATGGGAATCAAGAAGGCGGTAGATAGGTTCAGACAGTCAATAGTGTTCTCCCTTCAGTATGTCTATTGATATTACCAATAGCCCATCTTGCTCACGTGAGGCGATGGAGATTTTGATGGCCACTAGATAGGTCCACAGGTTTAATAGTAACTGATGTCTTCGAATATTGATTCTTCAAACATTGAATCCAACTTCCAGCCTCGCTATGGTATACCCATAAACTTACTCCCTCGGGTTAGCCATGCACACGTGTTTGTCATGTGATCTGAATGCCGAACACTCCACACGATCTGCAGCAAACCCTAATATGCTAAAATCCAAACCGTACCATACTGGAGATGACTACTGTCCTACAGATCTCCAGACACCGATGGCTCTACGAACAATCGGCAAGCTTGTACTCATGCCCATTGCGGGCTTCAGCCTGGGAATAGCCTCGTTCATCGAGGCTTGGCCTTCGACCAATGACAACGGACTCAAAACCATCACGCTGAAACGATCTCCAGAACAACAACGCCAGGACATTTTGGACCAATTGTGCCAACACAGCATCTATCGAGACCTTATTAGCAGAGACAACGTAGAACAGTGGTCTCAGAGTGAGAAAATCATTTTGCCTCATCGCGATTACCACGTGGGCCAAGGACTCCTTTACGGCCCAGGACGACTCGAGATCGACCCGCTGGTATTGCACGATCCGGCCTCCCAGGAGCTCGTGGTATTCTATCATCTGGGCCGGAATCTTGGAAACGACAAGGGAAAGGTCCACAAGGGCGTCATCTCACTGTTGCTCGACGAAGCGCTGTGCTATTGTGGCTTCCCAACCTTGCCCAATAAATCGGGCGTCACCGCACAGCTGGATCTCAAATTCCATCATGATGTGCCTACAGACTGCACTGTGGTACTCAAAGCGCATGTGTTGGAAACTAAGGGTCGCAAATGTATCATCGGCGGCTCTTTGCAGACCTTGCCGTCACGTAAATGGTACAAACCCTGGACTGCTGAGACCTCTTCGGTCCTGGCCACTGCTACCTGCATTTTAGTAGAGCCAAAATGGTTTAAACACGCCAAGTGGATGCGTTTGTCTTAACTCATACCGTGTCAGTTTGGTAGAAAGTGATCCCGTGATTTCGCTTTTTCGGTTCACGTCGAATTAAACCTAGCTAGAACTAATCGCCCAAGATAAATAATACCTATATTGAATATTTCAAAGTGTCGAGCAACTCACACACATTCCTGTCCTTCCAGTGCACAGCTGACGCGTTCCCCCTCACTTCAAACCACCACTAGAAGGGATTGCTTAGGCCTCAAGTTCTAAACACGATACTATTTGCAGCTTCACATGAGTGACGAATCCGGCGAAATCTACAGCTCCAAAGAAGAGACTACTGCGGTTTTCCGCATACTGACTACCAAGCAAGATAACCGCGTTTGTTTCGACTGCGGTGCAAAAAATCCAACATGGACGTCCGTCCCATTTGGTGTCATGTTGTGCATACAGTGTTCCGCCGTGCACCGTAATTTAGGCGTCCACATCACATTTGTAAAGTCTTCGAATCTGGACAAGTGGACAGTCAACAATCTGCGGAGGTTCAAACTGGGCGGCAATCATAAAGCCCGCGAATACTTCATGAAGCACAATGGTAAGCAGTTTCTGGGTACTAACGTTGACGCACGTATGAAATACACTAGTTCCGTGGCGAAAAACTACAAGAGCCACCTTGACAAATTAGTGGCAAAAGACATGGAGCAATACCCGGGGCAGATTCTATTGGTCGCAGAAGATGAAGCAGGAGAGCATTCATCTGGATCCGGATCTAATTCCTTGGGGTCTTCCAAAAACAACAGTGTTGACGAATTCTTCTCTAGCTGGGAAAAACCTATTACAACTACAACTTCGTCACCCAAGATCTTGACCCCTTCGAGCACCGGTAATTCCAGAAACGCATCCAAGACTCCTATTTTAAGTGGTAGCAGTAGAAGGAGAACGACTACTGCGCCCGCAGCGGCTAAGAAACATTCGATTTTGTCATCTGGCAGGAAATCCACTCGTGTACCCGCTAAGAAGGTGGAAAAGTCCGAGGCTGAAAATATGTTCGACGACTTCGAGAAAGCTGCTCTGCTAGAAGCGGAGGATTCTACGCCGAAAGTGAGCAGCTCAAATACTGCGGATACCAAAACGCAATACAACCAGCCAGCACCTGCAAAGCAAATGAGCTCCTCTTTTAACGACGACAGTCAAGGATACAATGATGGTATCGCATTTGACCAAGTTAAGCCTGGTTTCACCTCACCCGATACCGAGACCACTAAGCCCAAACTTGCCAAATTAGGTTTCGGTATGACGATGAATGATGCTGACCAAATTGCTAAAAAGGAGAAGGAAGCCAAGAGAGCTGCGTCTGGTCCTAAATACACAGGTGATGTTGCTTCCCGATACGGAGGCCAAAAGGCTATTTCATCGGACCAGTTTTTTGGAAGGGGTACATACGACGAAGAGGCTTCAAGAGAGGCTAAGGACAAGTTGAAGAACAATTTCAACAATGCGACGTCGATATCTTCATCGAACTATTTTGGAGAGGAAGAGCCCGAGGTGGATGATTTTGGGCGTCCTAGGTTGAATACTCAAAGCAGTGGCTTTGTGGATTTCAATACCGAAGCAGATGACGAATTCCAGGTTATTAAAGATGTCGTTGAGCAAGGAGCGCAAAAGCTAGGTAATTACTTGAGGGATTATTTGAGAAACTGATTCTTTTTCGCTGACCACAGTACATAGATAGCAAGGGTTTTTGTAAGGCTTAAAAATGTGTACAGGCTAATGCAGGAGCAAAATGAGTAAAGAAGCAATATAATCATCAAAAAAACATTAAATCGAGTTATTTAGCAGTGACCTATACCCACGTAATCATTAAACCTGGTATTTCGCTACGTGAAAAATTGATTACGGTTCAACCAACGCAGTTGGCCTCTCAGGCTGACGCCGTAACCTTTGCGTATGTGGCTTTCCTATTCCAGGCGCCTTCTCTTCATATCATCCTGTAAATCGCTATTCGGTGTTGCCATGGAACTGCCACTAGATTTATTTTTGCGTTTCCTGGTCTTGATGGCGTTGCCACTACCGTCGAGGTCGAAAGCCAGATCTTCGGCGTGGAACCCATTGGCTTGGAACTCAGCAGGGTGACTTCTTTCGAACTGCGAGAGGACCGTCTGGCAAACTTCCCAATCCATATTCTGGGCATCGAATAACGACGAGTCCCGCTCGCACATAAGCTGGCGCCATTGTTCTGGACTCATGTCTGGAGTTCGATGCACCTGAGGAATCATATCTGGGTTATTCTGAAATAAAACAGGAGAAATATAACCACCTTTGCCATTATCTCGAGAGGGAGTTACCGCGAATTTACAGGAAAGGTCTTTTATTTGGTTTTGGTAGGACTTCCGCAGTTTGACCGCTTTCGTGCCATCTGGATTTGTACGTGCCACTTGCTGTGAAAGATTTTGAAGACCATACACGGATATTAGGTCGTCCAAGGGATTTGGCTGCTGTGGTTGGTACAAAGTCGCCGGATCCACGTAGTAGTAGTAAGCTGGCAAAATATGATCATCCATGGTTGTCATCTTGGATAAATAGGTATGTGTGCGTAGAACGACTTGTGAAATGACTTGCTAAGGGGAAATGGAGTCCAATTACTGGTACTGATGGTGTTTCTTCACTTTCCAACGCTTTATATATTGTTAAACTTGGAAGTTTGCGAGACTTCACGCTTTTTGAATGCGATATGCTGAAATGATACGGGTAAAGGTGGCTTGATAACTGACAAAGCCCTCTGTTCTGATTTCACTAACTAACTTCAAGTAGCTTAACCAACAAACTCAATCACACAGCGGTTCCAACCAAAATAACCGTGTTATTTTATCAGTGTTGGGTAGGAGGAGCCAACACTTTATGACAATCGTTTAAACGTCATTAAGGACAGGACAATCAAATGCTCCACGTCACGTGCTTAAATATCTGATTCTTGTACTTCGATACGAATTAGAAACTCGCAAACGTATCTATACGCAGGCTTTCAAGTCCAGAATTGGCTACAGCACGCCATATAGTTGTTGGGAAGGGCACATACATTATGGTGGCAGTAGAATGTACATTCCGCACTTTCTCATTGATATATCGTTAAATACACAGTTACGTCGTAGATTCGAGATATGTTTTTATGTGGTGTGTGGGCTTTATTCATCTTTTTCATTTCCATTTTTTTTTCTGAGACATTTTTTCACGGGCCTGAAATTTTTCTTGAAATTTCCCAAAACCTCTGCGTGGCTTTAACATTTTTGCGTGGGGTGTTATCGTTTTCCGGAAATGGACGGAAGGACTGGTCTAGCAGTTCTGCCTAGACCTAGTTCCATCTTCTGCCTAAGTCTGGAATTTCCAGGCAGGATTCTCGCCTAGCTCCTTCTAGCTCCTTCTAGCTCCTTCTAGCTCGTGTCTGCCCGTTCCCTCCTCCGTTCTCCCGTCTCACGGCAGGCCAGCTTCATCCCTTCTGGAACACAATTTGAAGATGGTAGAACTGAGATTGTAGACAGTTACCGTTCAGAACCAAGAATCCACGGAAAGTAACATTAAAGGTATGTTGGAATATACGTAGCAAGAGCTACAACAGACAGGAGAATACACCCAGAGAAGCGTGAAAATATGTCCAGAAGCGGTTTTGAGCCGGTATAAGAAAAGCGAGAGTTCATAGTAGTGGTAATCAAAGCAGATCTGGAAAGATTAGTATTCGTGACGATGGTCTGTTATCGCCACATAAACAAGGTATATTCGAGCCACTCAGAAACTGCTACCACTAGCCCCGCTTTTTTTCAAGATAACTCAGCAGACTGGGCTTGAAAGATGTGACTGACTGCAAATGTGAAAATACTGATTTGAATTGACAAACACACATACTTCCTGGTCCCATTGGCTATAATATCTCAGAATAAAATCTGAGCCTGTACCGCTACGGCTACTCTCCTCCCATACTAAACAGAGCATCGTACTAACAACCTGATTCACAGATGGCTGCTTCTCTACCACACCCAAAGATTGTGAAGAAACACCCAAAGAAGTTCAAGCGTCATCACTCTGACCGTTACGACAGAGTCGCTGAGAACTGGAGAAAGCAAAAGGGTATCGACTCCGTTGTCAGAAGAAGATTCAGAGGTAACATCTCTGAGCCAACCATCGGTTATGGTTCCAACAAAAGAACTAAGTTCATGCGCCCATCTGGTCACAAGACTTTCTTGGTCGCTAACGCTAAGGACTTGGAAATGTTGATGATGCACACCAGAACCTACGCTGCCGAAATTGCTCACAACGTTTCTTCGAAGAACAGAGTTGCCCTTTTGGCCAGAGCTAAGGCTTTGGGCGTCAAGGTCACCAACCCTAACGGCCGTTTGGGTTTGTCTGCCTGAACGCTTACAAGTGTCAAAAAATTTTAGGATCTTCGTTTACAACTAGAAAGCCCGGATTTTTTATTACATTGTATACTTTAACAAACCATTTACTGACATAGACCTTCCCCTACGTGTTCCTCGTATGTATTATTACTTCTTGCAAGTATACGTACGTTATAGTCTGTGTACATACAAAATCCATCAAGGATAAGAACTTGTCAATTTGGCTTGATCGTTTGCTTTACAGGTTCAGATTGCCCATTTCGCTAGTAATACATCCATCCTAGAACTAGTGCGATAAGCGCCACTAGTAGTATGATGGCGGGGTTTATAGGCGTTTCTTGCTTCGAAGATCCATCCGATGAAGCCCCGACAGTAGGTTCGACCTTAGAGTCTGCACCAGCCTCTTCTGCCAATGCTTTTGAAGTTTCTTCCGATCCACTGGCCAAACCATTGTTGTCCTTTCCTGATAGTGGTTTCGACGGAGTAGACTTTTCTTCTGATTTAACTTTAGCATTGAGGATGTCCTTATCGCCTGACTCGGAATCAGGTATGGTGCCTCCGCTAGACTTACCACCTGCACTGGCAACAGCTGATTCCTGAGTAGGGGCCTCATCGCCTAATAGGTATTTGACTTTGATTTTCTTGGAGACGGCATGTTCTTTAAACTCCGCCTCCAACTGTGGCCAAGCTTCCGTAACACTTGAAGAACCCAGGTCGTATGGAGCTGGCAAAGTAATCACAAGAAACTTGTCGCGGCACTTGAAGTCGGGAGCTGGCTCTTCAGCCAGACCCAATAGAATGACCTGCACCTGCACTTGTTCTCCTGGAGCGACCAGAGCGGCATTAGGTCTAACACAGTAGAACTTAGGGGCTGTAGTCTTCACTTTGAAAACGACTGCTTGATCCGAGTTGTTGGTAACAGTAACATACTCGGTAGCTTGTGCAGTTAAAGGAGCTGTGGCGATGTTAGTATAAGGGGAATCAACAACAATTGATCCAGAGACAGCTCTTCAAGTCATCCCAGAGGCCGAAAGATGGAGCAAGCTCAAACAGCCATTCCTAAGAAGTCCGAAGTATGCATGATGAAAGAACAGTTGACCTTTCTGTAAATATCTCCTTCCCACTTCCTATTTTGGTGATTACTCCCGAAAAATTATGGCCTCCGCAAAATAACACAGTGCTCCTTCAAACAGTCATCTTAAGCTCCAAAGTCTACACATACGCTTGTACTCCAGTACGCTGGGTTTGATGTCGATCATAACTATTCAAAGAACACAATTATCTTCTGGTTCCCGTTTATGTAGATGTTGTACTTGCAAGAACTTGATATTTTTGTACTAGCTTTTCAATATGTGTAATTTTTTTCCCTATGAGTACTTGTCTTTCAGGGTACACGAATACTTCCAAGATGAGAATAGCTCCAGCTCGTCAGTAACAGGCACCTGATCGTGCTTTTGGCACCGTAGATGTATGTTAAGAAAGCGTGCGAACTTTGTCGCTCAGTAGTCCTCGCCTCTCGAAACGACTTCTTTTTTGTGTGGATGCAGTAAGATGGTGTGCTCATATTGAGCGGTGTAAGAACCCTGGATGTCGCACAACGGTGGATATTCTTGGACCACACCGTGCTTTACCAAACTATTGAGGGCAAACAAATACTTTTCTTCACCCAAACGGTCTAGATAACGGCGACAGAATGGCAAGGTTCCAAAATTCTGGTCAATAGTTTTCAGTAGAGATTTGGCCTTGGTTAGAGATGGAGTGGGCCAAGAGCCCTCCTCCTTAGCATAGTGTGACACCTCGCCACCCGAGATCACGTACCCGCGGCCTGTCGTTCCGAAGGTTTCTATCGCGAAATGCTCGCCTTCTTCCATTTTCGTCTGGTCACCGTTCTTTACTAAAGGAACAGATTTTCCACCGTGAATCTTGTACGGCGAAATGTTGTGGCCGCAGAGGTTTCGGCAGGGCTTGACTTGATATGTTTCGCCATCCAGCTCCACTTCGTAGGACTCCATTACTTCCTGGATGGCCTCACCGATGTCTGTCAGTCTGACGTCGATACCGGACTCACGCACACCTGTGTTTGTGGCCTCCTTAACAGCTTTTAATAAGTTTTCATATCTATCGTCAAAAGTCATTGTAAAGGCTGAATCCACAATGTATCCGTTCACTTGAACTCCGATATCCACTTTCATGACATCCTCATATCTCAGAATTGTCTGGTCGCCAGCGTTTGGCGTAAAATGTGCAGCACAATGGTTGAGAGAGACCCCAGTAGGAAAACCAACACCTTGCGATTTTGGGCGGTCCTTGTGATCGCCGTTTTCGTCAACACCGGTGAATTTACGAGTTGCGTCTTCGACCACATTGACGACTTCAGTAAGGCTCATATCCGGTTTCAACTTATTCTGCAAATTCTTACGCACGCGACGATGAATTTCAGAACCTTTACGCATGTCATTCCACCTTTCCGCATTTTCGGCGTCTCGAGCCAAATAATGTTTTTCCTCATCCGTAGTACGTTGCAAATTGTGATCTTGATGATATTCCATCCATTCACCTTCAGGATATTTCAAATTGGGATAGAGAAGCTCAATGTTCTTGATGTTGTTCGCCTTCTTCTTCTTCTTCTTTTTATTCTTTTTATCGCCGGTAGTTCCCGATGACACATTTACCTTTTCATTCTCATCAGCATGAGCCAGTGAGTTCACCGTCTCTTCATTTTGAACTTGAACAACCTTTTTATCACCGATGGTAATGTCCTCACTCATTTTGCAATGATCTCAGGAAGTTCAGGGCGCTATTATTATAATGGAGTAATTGTATTTAGATGGTAATAGTTCACTGCAATTTTCAAATTGAACTAAGTCATCTTCGAAAAATTTCGTAACATATCGCACGTTGAGCAAAAAGACAGGACAAAGTTGGTTTGCTGCAACCTCCGAGAACAGTTTCATCCGAGGGAAGGCTCGAAATGCTAGCTAAAGGCTTTTCTTTGCTTTCAGGCCAAAGAAGAGCGTTTTCAACGAGCCCAAGACTTCTGGGTAACACGACTTCGCCAATCTTCGATCCAACACAATTGAACCCTTTAAGCAATAGTAAGAAAGGAGCAGAATCATCGGCAAGGCTTCAGATCAACATACCCTCTCCTGAGCAACGTTTTGCAGCCGTTTCGTTTGTTGCATCACCCAAAGAAGACGCGCTGACCTCGAGGCTGACGGGCGTACGTGCAGGAAGAACGGTCGATGTGTTCAATGGTGACACTGCCGGTGCCTTCAGACAACTAAATTCGGTGGTTTTCGCAAACAGAATTGCCCATGATAAGCGAAACCAGCGCTTTCATGTTAAGCGTGGTAAAGCCAAGGAAATGCGTTCCTCTCAGAGACATCGTCGTGAATTTATGAAGGGATTCAAGAGGCTCATTGAAGTGGTTAAAGACGCCAAGCGCAAGGGTTACTGAGTGGAGCAAGGGTGTGAATAAAACAGAAATTAAAACTTAAACTTGTACATAATTTTAACATGACAAGCATTTATCTTGGCATTTTATTTATTTGTGAGTGTCGCTGACCTATGTCGGAAGAGAAGGTGCTACGTTTGAGGACAAGTTTATTTTAAAAAACCTTGTGTAGCCTCAAATGTCAATTCGCACTACAAAAACATCAAATATACCTAGGATTATAGTGGAAAAAAGAATAATCAACAAACATAGCACCCAAATAATAATAAAGCACTGCGCTACCAGATTATGAAAGTTGCATTTATAGAACCCATAAGGAGTAAAAATTCTAGGTTCAAGCGATTTTCTCTGATCAAAGAGGTCCTTGAATATAAATACAGGAATAACAAACATATTTTCTTGGCCTAATTCCTAGAAAACTTATCGTGGACTCTAATTTTTCAATCCAACCCCAGAAAGGCACTAGATGCGCATCCATTATCTGTAGTACTTGCTTTACTTGTGTTAATGCCATCTCATCATTTAATCACCTTGAACGTATAATGTGAAGTCGATACATTTGGATCAACTGACCGTTCAAGTA
This sequence comes from Lachancea sp. yHQL494, assembly GCA_030562185.1. Lineage (NCBI taxonomy): Eukaryota > Fungi > Ascomycota > Saccharomycetes > Saccharomycetales > Saccharomycetaceae > Lachancea > Lachancea sp. yHQL494. Next base: position 12,674 of record JAJMGS010000084.1, on the reverse strand, counting down.
TCTGCCAAGCGTCTTGTGTCAACAGGCCACTCCCTCGTTATAAAACAATATGGGTTCTTCGAGCGCATCTGGTGTGCTAACTTTGCTTCATACAGCGTGTGGAGCGGGCATTCTGGCTACCCCGTATGCTTTTAAACCTTTCGGACTTCTATTGGGATTCGTCATGATCGTCTTTTGCGGTCTCTGCTCGCTATCAGGTCTCATTATCCAGGGAAAAGTCTCTAAATATGTGGATCCTAGACAAGCGTCATTCTTCGCCTTGTCTCAGGTCACATATCCACAATTGAGCGTTGTGTTCGACCTGGCAATTGCAGTTAAATGCTTCGGCGTAGGAGTATCTTACCTGGTGGTGGTAGGGGACCTTTTGCCAAGCATTTTCGGTACCTTCAGCTCTCATTCCCTGCTTTTGAGCCGCAATTTTAACATCACAATGGTTATGTTGTTTATCATATCTCCACTGTGTTTCATGAAAAGACTGGACTCTTTGCGTTATGCCTCGATGATTGCTATTTCGTCCGTCGCGTATCTGTGCGCTTTAGTGTTAATTCATTTTTGGTGGCCATCCAAGGAAATTCATGCTATCAAAGGTGTAGTCAGTGTTGGAACACCGCCTGGTCCCATTTCGGCCGTGTTTAGCTGTTTTCCTATCTTTGTATTTGCTTACACCTGTCACCACAACATGTTTTCGATTATCAACGAGCTTCGCGAAAACTCTGTGCGTACCATCTACAAGATTTCAACCGTTTCCGTTCTTTTGGCCATGACCTTGTATCTGATAATTGGGGGCTCAGGTTACGCGACTTTTGGAGACCACGTCGTGGGAAACATCATCACGTTATATCCCCAATCCCCAACCACTACTATAGGACGTATTGCGATTGCACTACTTGTGATGCTAGCTTTCCCTTTACAATGCCACCCAGCTAGGGCCTCCGTTGACCATATTATTCATTTCATCAAGTCAAATTATCGCACTAACACCGAAGGAGCCGAAACTGCACAGTTGATAGCGCCCTCTGTGGATGATGGTCTTGAAGTACTTGTAGAAGAGGGTGGTTCTCAACAGTACACCGTCGTGCCAGTTGAGGGGGCTCGCTTCGTGGCCATCACTGCAGGAATTTTGGCGTCGTCATATATGTTGGCCGTATCTGTTACTTCATTGGCCCGAGTCCTGGCCATTGTTGGAGCCACAGGCTCAACATCCATTTCGTTTATCCTTCCCGGCATCTTTGGGTACAACCTGATAGGTTCCGAATACACGTCAGGCCAAGTTCCTGTACTAGAAAAATGGTTAAGATTGTTATCATTACTATTGGCATGTTGGGGGGCTGTAGTGCTTGTGACATGTCTATCTGCGACACTTTTCTTAGGTGCTGGTCACTAATGAGACCAACTTCCGTTGTTGCAGAGAGAAGGGATACAAGTGCGAAAGAATTTCGCACTAAAATGAGGACAGGGCGAGATGCCAATACAATAAAATGCTCAAAATGTGATACAGAGACGATCCCAATGCTTATCGCATCAAAAGGACACTACAAAGTGATAGACGGAACTACGTTTTTCAGTCAATTCGCTACTACAAAAGATACTAAACCATCTTTGGCTCCAGTTGTACCAGAAGATCCCAACTATTTACCAGATTAACAATGTATATTCATCGTTGATCACCAATCATACGACATTGCCAGTTTCTCGAATCCTGACGAACTTGATGTCCAATTGATTTTTCGTGTCACCCAACTATGAAAGAATTCTCGGAATTTATATACGTATTTAATAAAGAGCTCATGTTTCCACGCGCGAAAGTGTTGAAGCTATATAGACCAACAAAATGGCTGTGCCCAATCGCCTCGAGGCGAAGAAGATGCGGAATAACCCTCACAGAATACATGAGTTCAAATTGGCGAATCTTATCACGGATCCTTTCGCCATTTCACTACTTTCACTCGCACTTATATCGTGGATCATTGCCTTTGTAGGTTCGATAACATCAGCCGCTAACAACCGAGATTATCCACCGTTTGCTTGGTGGGGGATCGTGTACCAACTGCTGCTTCTAGCAGCGATTTTTCTGCTCTATTGCTATGATTTGGTTGACTACTACAAATCATTTCTTTCCGGAGCTTTAGCCGTCGCCTTCATTTACACCACGAACAGCACAGGTGACTTGATTTACCGCGATGGCTCAGGTATGGGAGCAGCATCAGCGGGTCTAATTTTACTTTCCATGATCAATGCCATCTGGCTGTTTTATTTCGGTGGTGATAACGCTTCGCCTTCTAATAGATGGATTGATTCGTATTCTTTGAAAGGAATTCGTCACTCAGTGCTTGAGTCGTCAATAGCTTTGAGCACTAGGCCCGCCACATTGGTCTATAATGCGTCAAAATACTCAGGTTCCCGACATGAAGAACCGTATAGTGAAAGAATCCCTCATCAATCCACAAGTTTTTACCCAGATGCACAGTCTCAACACTACGTTTCGTCAACGGCGCTTAATGGTTTCGAGAACACAAAACCACCCGTGGCCCCAGAGCTTCAGTACAATATTCCGAATTCACAAAACACCAACACATTTTTCACAGACACTACAAACGGTAACACTGAAACTACAATGGGCGATACTTTGGGGCTCTATAGTGACGCTGGCAACGAGCTGGGTAGCTTCCCATATACGGCCAAGGCTCTTTACACCTACGCAGCGGATTCAAACGACGCGTATGAGGTATCATTTGAGCAAGGCGAAATCTTAAGAGTTGGAGATATAGAAGGTAGATGGTGGAAGGCTAAAAGGGCTAATGGGGAAACAGGCATTATTCCTAGTAATTATGTGGAATTGTCTAGCGAAAATTCGCTATAAATGCATCAATTGTGTAAGATATTTAGTTTGACAAGTTTTTATTTGGTAGGATTTCCTCCCATTCGGTGATGAGTCGTTCCGCAACTTGTCGATGATGCTAATAGAATGGCGACCAGCCCATATAAATTGTGGCTAAGTTACGAGGATCTGTCGCTTGTTGAATAAGATCTTGCACCATGGCTTCAACACTCAACCCGTCCCCTTCCAGCTTATTTTGAACATCTTTTAGTGCTCTCATAGATTGATTATTGTCCTCCTCCACAGAGCTATTACCTGCATTGATTTCAAGATCTTCGCTATCGTCAGACATATTAGCTTGCAGCTTTCGTCTGCGCAGGGGAGAAACGACCCATGAATATAAGGGATCCCATTTCAGCACGTTTAGCACATTCATGACTCTATCGCGTTCGCCATGCAGTACCGAAAAGACTCGCTCACAGTTTCGGCGGAAGATGCCTTCAACCCCTGTAACTCCGAAGCCATCGACCATGTCTCGTGTCAGTCGGAATGGCACAAGTTCTGGTATCGGTAGAAGCCGTCCTTGATCAAAAGCAACCCCTAAATCGATATGCACTGGCTCACCATTTGACCTGTCCAGAAGAATATTATTCAAGTGTCTATCACCGAGGCCCAAAATATATCCAACAATGGACGTTGTCACCACGCCTTTGGTATATGCATATTTTGCATTCAGCCAATCTTGCGAATCATAAAATGAATCGAAAAAGAACCTCCGCAGTTGGGGTTTCACTTGACCGCAGATCTTCGTATAGCTATCGATCCTATCATCAAGTGGTTTGCTTTGACTTTGTTTCATCATTTTTCTTGCCTTGTCAAACGTTAATTCGTCTTCTTCATGTAACTTGTTCAGTACCTCGTGGAGCGAAATGGAATTAGGTACATATTCTATCAGCCCAGCTTGAGGTCCAAGTGGTACAACTTCATAAGTTCTTATCCGCAAATTTCGCCTTCTTGTCTGCTTGTTCTTCAACAATATCTGATTGACTTGTTTGAAAACTTGCTCCATAATGGAGTCCTGTCTTAGATCGTCATTACTTCCCTTCATAAGAACTTTGTGCTTGGAACCATCAGACAGACAGAATGTCGCAATCTTTGGCAAAGAAAGCCCTGAAGATGATATGTCAATCATCGGATCCAGGCTCGTTATGGTGGGCCGCGGTTTCCGGCCATCAGCTGAACTTGTTATCGGTACAGGATTGGTCGGCAGAGACAATCTCCTTCTTTTTATCGAGTCCAGCCAGTATTTTCCAGTTTTCAAGCTCCCTAGGTTTATATTTCGGCTTGCCTTCGAGAATTTCATACAAGAGAGCTCAACAGACAGTTCGCAAAACTCTTCAATGGGATCGAGGTAGTCTCTCGAAAACTGGCCATTATCATACCTCTCCAGTTCGTTGAATAGCTTCTCAACGGCTTTGACCCTCAGTGCAATAGATGGATCACTTGCTGATTCAACCCTTCCGTATAGTCTCAGACTTACAAGTGGATATAATGTCTCGTTTGGTAGCTTAAACATCACTCTCTTCAATGTCAGCTGCAGATTCCGTTGAAAAGGTGTGCTGTCAATACTAAGGCGCGAGGTCAGCTGGTATATCCATGGAAGGAACTTGAAGCTCGGAATTGAGCCTATTTCATGATACAGCTTTGAATTAAGTTCTCCATCTTCAGCATACTGAAACCACAACCCGCAAAATTTGTCCAAAACATCTTCGTCAATCTGAGTTCCGTAAACTAGGGCACTCAAATAAAAATGTACAGACTTCCAAGCAAATAATTTTAGTTGCTTTGAAAAGTTGACTAAAATATCTTGATCTTGTCCGACCTGCAACTTCAAACGATTATAATGCTTTTTGACTTCCTTTCTTTCCTGGTCAGATATATTTGAATCTCTCACGATCTCTAACAAAGCGGACAGCTCCGTGGCGCTACGCCTGGACCTCAAACGTCTTTCGGTTACAGTTCCGTCGCTCTCTAGGTGCTTTAATTGTTGAAAGCAGAATTCGCCAAATCTGAGGAAAATCTCTGCTCGATCATTGTAGTCACCAACTGCGGAAATGTCATTAGTTGTCTCGGAGATATAGCTGGCGTATATTGATTGAGCGCTTTCCTTCCGCAAAAGTGATGTCCACTCAACAAGCAAGGCCTTTAATCGGACCGGTGAGATTTGCGCACAGGTTTCCAGGACATTCGTCTTGGCTGAATTGTGTTGAACCTCATCGCTCAAAAGGCTTTCGAGCATCGAGATCGCTACCTGCGACTCACCCTGCAGCCAAAGAGCCTGGCATGCTTCAAAGAGCGCCAAGTTTTGCCACTTGTCAGTTTTAATGAATGCACCGAGGCTTTCAGCTTTCTTTTCGAGCAGCATTGCTGCCGTCAGAGACTCTTGTAAGTCATTATTTTCTCTAGAGATTGAAGCGTAGTTCGCTAGTTCAAGAAGCTCGCAACCTTTCAAGGCTACCCTTTTGTCAAACATCAAGCAATCAGTGCTCGATAGACCTAGGATAGTTTGGCGAACTTTCATCTGTATCTGATGATCAAAAAAGGACTTTCCTTCGAGGCACTTTTCGTCGAAGACCTTCACCTGATCAATCAATGATTTCAAATGAAGCTGCTCATTGGCGTATTGATTATACAGTTCTGCGCACAAAATGGAGGTCAGAGCTCCCGCCCATTGATCTCTATCACCAAAATAAGCAACATCTCTGACTACAGCTGTTAAATGGGACCGTGCGACTTCGGCAGCTTGGTGGGGTGTACTGTATAACTTTTTCGATAAGGAATAAAGAGCTTCTGAGTCTGAGCTATAGTGAACAGGCATTGGTAGGTCCCATTTGCCAAGCCGCAAGCTCCACTGATATGCCTCTTCATGCTCACAATTTGAGATAGTTGAGTTCACATTGCCAAGTATCTCTGCCAAACCGTTGAAACCGTTAAAACTACTGGTCTTGATAAGATCATTTTTTTTCGGGCTGTTGCCCAATATGCTATCAACATCAAACTTACAATTGTTGAACATGAAATTTTTGAAACTCCTTGTACTATATTTGTTGACCGAGGAGAATGCGTAGTCGAGGGAGGGTTCAATAGGAAGTGCTTGCGCCAAATCAACATCACCAATAGCTTCAAAAACTGACTGTATAGTTGGAATGTCTTGAGACTCGATGGTAGTCGAACATTCCTCAAAAATCATGTAAGCCAATGCCACCATACCCGTCGCAGAGGCTAAGTTATAGTATTGTTTCAAGTCAAGCGCTTGGTACACTCTTCTTAGAGTGGCATGTCCTCTTTTGGCTTCCGACCTTACTACAGAAAAGAGACGTAGCACGAGCAGGGACTTTGGCTTCAAATTCTTCAACTTCTTTCGCGGATCCAATCCTTCTAAAGACTTTAGAAACCTGAGCATGCTTACCGACCCTGCTTTCGGGTTGACGGTTTCTAAAACGAGAAACAAATCTAGGAGAATAGACTCAAGGAATTGGGAATTTTCGGTAGCTAATACCTTAAACGCAGAGAAAGAGGGTAAAAAGTGACTCAATTCTCTACTCAGAGCGCATATCAGGCCTGATAACCACTGGTCGTAAGGCATATCCTGCGAGTGAACTATTTGATCGTGTAAGCTCCGTTCGATAACAGGCAAATTTTTGGCTAATGGCAGCAAACGGAACTGGCGACTGGTCAATGGTAAAATATCTCGGCTTCTTAGAGGAGTATTCGCATTTCTGTTTAGTAGATTGATAGGGTCTTCTAAAAGTGTAGATGAGATTAGCGAAATTACCGAACAGATAGAGAAATAGGAACTAGTGTCAGATACTTTATGGCGGTAGCGATTCAGAACCTCTATCACATTTTGTAGAGACGATGCGTTTTGACATAAAAGTGTAGGTTCAAATTCCGGCACGATCTCTCCCGGAAGAGAAGAGTTTTGGAGGTAATAGCCCCCAACATAGTAACCTCGCCACTGGTCAAAGTTGGACGTCATGATGTTTCCTAAATTCGTCTGACCCAATAAATTACTCGTTACTTGGGGTGAAAAGGTGAAATCAAGAGCGAAAGGCGTTGGCTCAGCATGAAAGTTAAAAAGTTGCGAAAGCAGCAATATCCTTTCTTCCGATGGCTGATCTGTTTTCAATAGCTCGTCATTCATATAAACGCTTGAATCCAATAATTCTCCTTTGAGCACCCTCAGACAAGAAAGCCACGTATTAGAATATGCACGAACAGCATTTGAAGCTGTAGTTGTCAAGTTGTGCTCTAAGGATTTGACCAGTGTGGTATCAAAAGCGGCATGATCCGCCAATAAACATGAAAAAATGGCAGAATACATTTCAACCATGCCCATCGTCTGATTTAGATCAAGACGCACAATACAGTTCACAATACCTAAACACTCATTCCGTAATTCGTTGGAGTTGAAATTATACGCTAAGACGCGTATCAACCTGGGAAGATAAGTGCAGTTTGTTAGCGAGGATTCAAACAATATCATCAAACACTTCATCTGTCTCAAAATGTTGATTTTTGAATAGGTCCCGAAGGCCTTATCCAGTTCTGCCGCCAACCTTGCTAGTAAGAAGCTCAAGTTACGATCATCTAAGCAATGAGCAGCAATATGCGCTTTTAACATATTCACTGAGGTGGACACCGCTATGTACAGCTTAGATTGGCCTTTGAAGTTCATCGAAGAGTGTGCAAATAGAGCTTTCGGCAACGCAGAATTTGGGAATACTGCATTCAGAACTCCGAGCAAATCGTCGAGCAAATCCCACTTAGTGAAGTAGAGTGTCCAGTAAGATATCTCCTGAGAAAGTTCTTTGACGAGCTGAATGTAGCGCTTGCCAAGAATGTCTCTATGTTGTTTTATGAGTTCATCGGATATTTGCGTCATTGTATAACACAGCGGAAGAGAAAGATGAAGACAATCATCGAGAAGATCTTTTTCCGCTTTTTCATTTACTTCACATAAGCGCCGAATAAAAAAGGCAAGCTTAGCTTTGCTCGAAAAATAGATAGCAGACAATTCGATCACATAACACTTCAAGAAATCATCGAGGGACTCAAAGTTGAAGGCATCTGTTTGCCAAGATCTAAACGCTACCGACGGGCTGCTCAAGCTTTTCTGATACCAGTATCCGATGACTTCAAAACGACACAGCTCAAATAATTCCCGCCGTCCGGCCAGGCCACTTGAACTTGCAAGGATATCGAGGCACCTCTTACCATACAATAGCGTAAACTGATCCTTGTGATCATTTATCATATCAAGTGTCGACAAAACTGCTTGGCAATTCGAACCTATACCTACTTTTGATAATAGCATAGCGTGGAAGGCGGACAATTCCATAGTCTCCTTTGTCGATTTGAAAATAGCAGAAAACTCTGCGAAAACTATAGTCTGGTTGTTGAAGCCGATGTTCGCTAAGTAGTAGTGGAAGCCCCGCAGGGCCTTGACAGTCATGTAAGGGGGCAATCGATGTATGCAACTAATAAGGTGCCCAAACACTTTCTGTTTTCCTCCAAGGATTAAATCTTTGGAGAGATCGTGAAACCTGAGCATATTTAACAAAAGTTGGGAAATCCTGACAATGGCAGAAGTACCACAGAATGCATTTTCATGGACCTTTGTGACAAGCCATTCTAGGATATCTTTTGAATCTGCCTGTAAATAGTCACTATCACCCGATAGCCAGGCCCAGCGGATTGAGTCCAGGTAGTTTGCCAAATGTGACATCGAATCATTGGAAGTATTATACCTCACACTGAGAAGCGCCGATGCCAAAATTTGCGTCAGCTGTCCTAACAGCTGCATAGCAGTTTCCAGCGAGCCCATTTCCTTCAAAAATTTTGTAATGAGAGGCATGCATAGAAGAATGAACCTGTCAGGAATTCCGTCTAAAAATGACACAATATTAAGGAGTTTGTTTTGATAAGTATCCCCGATTAGCGACGAACCTTCGATGAATAGCAAGCTTAGCACATTCTCAATGGTCGATCCTTCAATAGCAGTGAAGCCTCTTTGGTTTGATATTGGTGTTGAGCTTTGAGACCTTAACTCCCGCGAGTTTTCAAAATCATCTATTTGATCGCCTTCAGTGCATGTGTTTTCTCCTCTCAAAATCAGTTCTTTTAGTTCTCCTAGAATGTTCGGAAGTCCGACGCTTGAAAAAAGTATGTGCGAGCGAGTGCTAACCGATTTAAGCCGGTAAAATTCACACATTGCTTCTGCCGACAAGAATATATGCGGATCATTGAGTTCGTTTGCAATATTCCCGATTTGTTCATTCAGATCATCGACATGGCAGGCAAGATACTGATCCCCCGCCAAATCGAAACTCACCTTTACGGCTTCACAGCACCATCTAATTTTAGAGATATCGTCCCTAACTGGGTCTTTCGGAAATTCTATGAACATTTCCAACAATTGGATGAGCTCAATTGGTTCAGAGGACACTCGTGGTATCTCTACTAGCGGTTTTGATTGTCGGTCGCCATCAATGTTGTTCACAAGGAGAAAGCGCCGCTCGTCTGCACAATTCTCCCAATCTGAATAGTATTGACCGAACTGGGGGAGGAAATTTTTCCGATCCCATTCCCCAGTATTAATGAAACTTTTCCCTGCCAACCAGGCCACAAATAAGTGGAACTCTTCCTGGTCTGGCTTCCTCAGATCAAGCTGATTCCATTTCGATATCAGCCAGGATATGATCTTGACAGAGCGAGAGCCTTGAGCCATGAACTTGTGAGAACATTCAAGTGCGTATAGGTACTTCCAGAATGCCAGTGAGTCATCATTGAGCAAGGTAGGACCGTTAACGTCAGCCAACTCAAATAAATGATCTACTTGTTGAGCTATCGACGAGTCTAGAGCGAGATCCAGCTTGTGAAACTCAATGAGACGCTTCAAAAGGGTACATGAAATTCGGCAGAGTTCAACAGATTTGATTAACGGAAGACAGAGATGAAAAACCTTTTGTATTAAATGTGGCGTAAATCGAGAATTGATATCCGAAAGTAGCGGGATGAAGGCAAAACAAACCCAACCTTCTAATTGCGAATCTTCGAACCTTTGAAAAATCAAGGAAGTGAGTTGGTCAACCTGAACGTGGTGCAAGTTAAAATTGGCGGCATAGAATCCGCAAAGTTGGAGACCCATCATTTGAAGTTTTTTAGAGGCACTTTCAATACAACGGGAAATGAAGTCAATAGGATCTACTGCCTCTTTCAGAAACAAATCTAGGGATTCTTCTCTTCTCATTTTTTTAAAGAGTAGACCCTGTTCAGACTGTTGCGATTTGCTAATACAAAAATAAGCCTGGATAATATTCGTTACCGCAAAGATCTCTAAAAATGAGTTTATCTCCAAATCACGGCGTAGTTGAAAATCGTCAAATTCAAGCCACCCCATTTTTTCTCTAACTTTCTTGAACTGAAAATTAGTCAAGTCTAACTTTGCGGGGTCGACATTCGCCAAAGTAGCTGCGACGTAATCTTCAAAAGTGGTAATAAAGTGCTCAGTGTCAAATGCAGTGGTTAGCTTACCACTTTGCATCATTATAAAAATACGCGAACTGACCAGGGAGCTTAGAAAGATATTAAAGATTGCTAAGTCATGATCAATATCTGATGTATTAAATTTTCTGATGCGCAAGAAGAATCGAATCGTCAGCCCCAGTAATTCGAGACAATTGAAATAATTGATCAGGTTGTTCTTCAGAATATATGTGTTTACCAATTGTAGCGCCGATTTGGTAGTAGCATTTTCACTCTTGGTATTGTGTAGATACTTGACTAGAGGTTCCATGAAGTTGGATTCAACCTCAGGGAGGCATGCGGAGTCCAATAGGAGTAAAGAATTCAAAATCCTCAATAAATAGTAAATATTTTTGTTATTCAGTGAGTGATCCAGGTGGGTGGCCAATAGGGCAGATATTTTTTGAATCAAAATAGTCCACTGGTGCGGCTCATATCTTAGTTTGAAACACTCGCTATTGATCAGGAGTTCCAAAGAAGACAACAAATGAACAGAAACACTTGGGACCAAATCTTGAGTTGCTGTATTGATCATTAAATCAGGCAATAAAGTTATCAAAAACTTGGTATGCTTCGACTTGAATTTGCCGTTAGTAGTTTGAACCAGCACTCGTAAGACGTAGGCTGCAGCGGACAACCTGTTTTCGATGGCAGTAATTTTGCTCTCAGAGGGATTGATATCATGAAATATCAGCTTCTCGTACTTGGCCCTTTCAATTTCGATGATATCCACTAGGATTTGCAGCATTGGGTACAAGTACTTGGTTTGGACATTTGCAGGCCCCTGTTTGAGGAGGGTAGTCAATTCCTCTAAGCCATAGTTCCTTTCTTTGAGCTTACCCGATGATAAGAGATCTAAGATGGTCGGAACATGAGATGACTCCATAGATTTGATGAATTCATAGAGCACATGGGATTTTTTGTTGAAACCTAACCTAATCTACTTAGTCGTAGCTTTCGCAGTACTAATATATTTAGTATCACGTGATGCATTTACATAGGGTACTCATAAGTGCGTTGAAGTTACGGCCATTTGTGACGTCGCACTTCTCACAGTCGTAAATATTTGCACCATCGAGATCATGATCGGCAGTTCAGCAATGAGAACGAGTTCTGGAAGTGCACTTTTCATCGATATTATTGAGTTGAGTATCCGTGAATTCTTGTGCTTGATCGTAGTGCTATTAAAGGCACAGTCAAAGCGATTCGATTGCGATGGCGTCATCATATCTGTTACCTTCGCAAATTTAGAACGTTAGCCACCGTCACTTTTGGAAAGATCCCGGAAAGCAAAGGAACATTATCTTGCAAACATACAGTAACGAGGTAACTTACTTGTCAAGATAACAACTGATTTACCCATTGTATAAGTGAAACATCAGCTTGAAAGTAGACACCGGATGTTTCAGCAGCAGTAGTAGTTCTAATGGGATAGCCGTAGACTTGAGATTTGTAACAAGGACAGAATTGGCCAACGAGAATGTTGGCTGAAGACAGATTTGAAGGGCTAATGAAAGAAATTCTTGCCTTTTAAAGCTAACAAATTGTTTATTGGCAGGTTCGCTATTGAATTATCGGAAGGTGAAATTGAGTGCGGATCCCAAGCAAAATGACATAATGGTACAAAGTGATGTTTTAACGCATACTATTATGTTCAAGTTCATTCCTTTTTTGACAAGTGCAAATGTCAGAGTTACCATACGATTCCCAACATCGTCAGATTCCATGAGTGCAAGCGGCAAAGATTGTTATGGTATTATACAAATTATCGGAAAGTGACAGAATAGTACAAAGCGATTCCAAGACCAATGAATAACGCTACCGAATCTTTCTCCTGTAGTCCAGCCATGATTGGGTTTATTTAGGAAATGGCCTGATAATCTGACCAGTGACTTATGCTAAAAATATGATTCAACAAGTATTGAAAAACCTCTGATTGTAGCGTCAAATGGTACAATACTGTCAGGTAGACAAACTATCTAGGGATAATCGTAGAGTCTACCTAAAAGCTGACCAAATGAGGAATCAGACACGAATAACCTAAGTGATCAATTTAGAAGTTAAGAACTGCTGTCTCAGATGCCCGTCAATAAACAGGACATCATATCAACGTACGAGAACCTTTGGGCCTGAGCATTCAATAAAATAATGTTGAGGCGAGTCTGAATCAGCAATGGAAAGCTTGCTGATGTTCTTGTTTAATTCTTCCATAATTAGGTTGATTGAAGTTGTTCGTAGATGAAGGTTATAAATATCTCTCCGTGATTAT
>JAJMGS010000083.1:0-179877 GCA_030562185.1 Lachancea sp. yHQL494 | reverse complement strand
GGCACTATCCAGCAGTAACTCGCTAGTTCTGACATTTATAACCGTCATCTACGAACAACTTCAATCAACCTAATTATGGAAGAATTAAACAAGAACATCAACAAGCTTTCCATTGCTGATTCAGACTCGCCTCAATAATAATATGTATTGCTCAAGAAATACCTCATTTGCTGCCGGAGGAGCAACTACAAAAATCCATAAATGAATACTAGTGAACGCTCACCAACCTACGGAGATAGTGCAAATACTGCATCACCGCTGCGTAATTCGGCTTTTCTACACCGTATTGCAAGTTTTGAGAATTTCTGTTTGAATGGATATTCAATTCCTACTACAGAATGGAAGCCATCACTGTGTGTTAAATCGGTGTCCAGTTCCTGGGTACAGCCTCTTTGCTGTCCTATCCTGTCCTGTTTTGTTCCATTTCTTGCCAAATCCACTTCTTCATTACGTATACTATTATGTAAAAGTCACATAATCAGAAAAAGAAATCCAAAATCTCAAAGACCACTGATCATGTATCACGAATAAAATAACTGAGATACGGCAATGATCTCACCGTTATTTAACCAAAAGACAAAAAAAGGCATCTTGTATAATAGTAATTTTAATATATAGGAAATTGGAAAGTAAGCTCTAATCGCCACCATCAAACCGTGGAAAAGATAGGTAAACCAGAATCATAACCAAACTTTCAATAATTGCGCAAGCACCCAGAAACAAGCAAAAGAGCTGAGAGAACCACTGAGATTGAGTTGTGGATACTTGCGGCAAAAAAAAAGACAGATCGCTCCTGAAAAAGCAGTGCTTGGTTTGGAAAAATCGATTTTTGGGGATATAAGGCTTCAGAGGAATCGAACGACGCTTCAGATGGAACATACAAGGACGCAGACCAATACTCCCCCGGCGGAGGCCGTGGCTCTGCACCAGGACCCTCGGAGGGGGTCCAGAGGGCCTCCTGAACCCAAAACGAATAGCGCGAAAGGAACTGCCAGTGGCTCATCAACAGCCAATTCTGCCAGCCAGGCATCGTCTGATTCTACAAGCGCAGCAGTGGCAGTTGCACAGTCTCAAGACAATGTCAAGCGCTTGGAGCGAGACTATGTTGGTGATATCAGGGCTTCATCGGACCACGGATCGATCACGCCGTCGCAGCAGGTGGAACTTGACGATACTAGCTTACAGCGATCTGGTGACGAGTCAGAGTCGTCTTCATCGCAATTACAGCATACAGTTCACCCACAATTGGGCAAGTTGCCCCACAACCATCAAGACCAGCCACAGACGTTTGTATCGGCGCATGGGTTTCTCCCGGCTAGTACGGATGCTATATTTAAGCCCTTTGACCACAAGACAGGACAATTTTTGGGTTCTGCTGAGGAAATAAATCCCTCAGCGACATCTATGGAACCGCAGGCTACACAGGTAGGTGTAGACGAGGAGATGAGTTCTGCAGCGTGCCATAAGGTCGATTTGACGGCTCTGGCATCATTTAAAGTCACCACAGCAAAGAACAGTAAGTTTAGATCCCTTTCGGTGCCCTCGATTTTACATTCATCCCTTCGAAGCATGGGTTTATCGAGCAGTGGAGGATTCTTTAACGGACAACAACGGCAACATTTATTAAGGCATCAAGAACAGCAACAGCAGCAGCAGAAACAGCAACAGCAATTAAGCCGTCAAAACATTCATTCACAATATCCACAACAGCAATCCGCACTACACATGAATCGTGGAATCAAGAAGAAAAAACAAAGTAAACATTCCGCATCTTTGCGTCATGCACTTCTAATGAACCAAAGGATCCAATCAGCGGATAAAAATATTAGCATTGAGGATAGAATCAAGTATTTGGAATCATACTCCGGTCCGACGCCTTTGCCACCAATTAACTTACAGTGCTTGAAAGAGATTGACCTTCAGGAAATTGTGAAAAATCCTCAGTTGAGACACGACATAATTTTTGACCCCTTATTGCAATTCAGGCCTAATCTTGACGGCGAAAGAGGTCTAAAGAAAAAGCAGGTTTCTGACAAGTACTGGTATGATGTAGAAAATGAAATCTTTGTCTACAAGTCAAAACTGGAAGTATTTCGGTTAGACCACACTAGACTAGTACCTCTTTTCAATAGTTTGAAAGAAGTTTTGGTCACTATTGTGCCTCAGAAAGAGATCCATACTGTGCAAAATGTTTTGGACACGGAGTTACTGGTGCAGGAACTCTTGAAAGGATCGCTTATGATGTCAAGTTTCGCTGATTGGCTGGCTCAACTTTTCAAACACCATTGTGCACCAATGAGAGATCCCTGGGTTGATAAGATGAGTTTGAAATTCAAGGAGTCCGAAGATGAAAAATCAATTCCAAAGCTCGTTGAGGGTTTAAGGCTTGTATTTCAAATTTTGGAAGCGATGAAACTTGATATTGCCAATCACCAAATCAGAATATTGAGACCTGCTCTGTTGAGTAACGCTGTCGAATTTGAAAAGCAGTATTTTCAGTCGCTAATGACTAGCAACAGAGTTGATATGAAATCTTCCTTCAAATGGTTTTACGATAAGTGCATGGATTTTCAAAAGTCTTTGACTTCTCCGAACGAACGTTTAAATGCCTCTGAGGTTTATCGCTTATGCATTAGGAGTATAATCAGCCTTTTATCCTGTCGAAAAATGGTCCGCGAGTACCCAACCTCACTATCATTCGATCATGCCCGATTAATTCTGCTGAGGGCAGACATAAGGCAAATTGTATGTCTCTTGGTTTGTCGCCTACTTTTCAAGCAGTTGGTGGCTAATGATACCTCAATGGACAAGTTGACTAAGGATCACGTACTGAATTCCTACACCAACAAGAAATTGAAAGAGGAAATCGTTAGCATCATAACAGATGAACATGGAAACTGCAGATGGACGAAAAACACAATGGCCATCGCCATTCACCTCTGCAAAACCATAACAGAGCTGAGGCAAGACTTCCTGTTGCAGAGAAACTTACAGGATGTTACATTAGCTCGCTCTACCACAGATCTGCATCCAATCGCTCAAACGCCTTTGGACAGTACTCAAATTGACTTTGCCAAATCATGGTTATCTAAACAAACTCAGCCTTTAAGTGAAGTTTACGGTGTCTTAGAGACCCGCGTCTTGCAGCAGTTGGAAAACAGCATATTTTCACGGTCTAACTGTACTCAAGATGGCACTATCAAACAGGATTTCGTACACCTTTGCAGCACGATGACTTCAAATGGGTCTGCGGCCTCGACTACATCGTCAATGGCAAACAGCGGTGCAGCTGCGAAGTCTTTGAGCTCATCCGAAAGCTTGAAGGAAACTTTTGCCATAAATCAGCAAGCCAGCTCCGCACAGCATTCGT
The DNA here is from genome assembly GCA_030562185.1 of Lachancea sp. yHQL494. Classification (NCBI taxonomy): domain Eukaryota; kingdom Fungi; phylum Ascomycota; class Saccharomycetes; order Saccharomycetales; family Saccharomycetaceae; genus Lachancea; species Lachancea sp. yHQL494. The sequence continues at coordinate 176,507 of JAJMGS010000083.1, read as the reverse complement.
CAGGTCTAGCATCTGTGGATATGGAAGAGTTTGAAAGCCTCTTCTGTCATTTATATACGTTGGTGAACTTCCACTGGTCGGTTTTTGGGTGTCTCTACATGGATTATTTGGGAGACAAAATGGAAGAGATTCACTAACAAGACGTTTAAGATTAAATAGCATTCACTATTAGACTTTAGTACTTCTATAAAATTGAGTCTGCAGGATTGGTGAGGTGATATTCTTGTTGATCTCTCGAGCATCTGCGATACCTCCGTACGAAAAAATCGAGCTTTTTCATTTGAAAACAAGTGGAATTAACGTTAAAAGAGTCGACAGCCAACTGCCCTACCACCACTTGCCTTGTGCACCTCTTTGGTAGCTAACCTGAATTCCCGGAGAAGGGGTAAAAAATACTGACCAGTGTCTCGCTTATAAGAACGCTATCTTAGGTGTAGTAAAACACCAAGCCTTCAGGAGCTGACACGAGGAGAAGGCTGTGGAGAGCGACGACACTCATTTGTACATAACTACCATAATGAGCTTCACGACTAAGAAGTTTTCGCCACTTGATGGTCTACGAACTAAGTCGGGTGAATTGGGTTCAACATTCCATCAAAACAAGGAGATACTAGTCTTACGGGAAAGAAAAGATAGCATCATATCGTTCGAATCTGTTCAAACGACAGAAAGGTTGTTAGATCGCCTTGATCTAAGTGTTGAAGATGAAGCCCTTTTACAACAGGCTTTAAAGGAGGACGAGGATCGTAGAAGAGACACTGTTTCCTCGAAAGATAAACGTGTTGTCTGCGTTCCGGCTTCGGGATTCCCTTCATTGCGCAAGCCTAATGGATACGGCGGTGACTCGAACGCTATTGAGAGCGATCCACTCATGAACATTCTAAGTGAGCTCTCGGAGAAGGAGAGAATCAAACTGTCCACGACGAAAGAGGTAGAGCTCCACTTTCCCAAAGGCAGGTACTCTTATTTTGTGGAAGAAGATAGTGACGACGAATTTGACAAAGCCGCAGAGCAGCAACTTTCTTCGGACGGTAATGCTATTAACTTTGAAAGATATCGTACTAGGGCACCTCTCCAAAGTTCGAACTCAGCTTTCTTATCTCGTACTCCAGAGCTTGAGACGACTAAAGCAACTCAATTGAGGCCTGTGCTGAAGGATACCGCTCACCATTCTGTATCCCAGAACATGATTGACACGCCGGTTGGAAGCATATCATCGATTGAGAGTAAATATCTCATCAAGCCCAGTACACAGTCTTCAACTGATAGTGACATGTCCAGAGATAATGAAATGAGAAATAGCACCACTGACAATTCGCCAAGACGGAAAATTTCAACCCCTCTCAGATCAACGCCATCTTTCACATGTATCCAAAATTCACATTCCCCCATAAAGGATGTACCATCAACTAAGGGACATTCGAAAGCGCATAGGAAAAAGCCGTCCTTTTTCTTTAAAAATTTGTTTAGATCACCGAGAATTGATGATCTGCAGCACTCTGCAAAAAGGGCGCAATCTAATGAATCAACGCCATCGGCCACTCCGACTTCCGCTAAGTTCAGGTTTCCCACATTACATTTAGGTGATGTTGGCACCCAAAATTTTCATGCTAATACACCTGCTACCCCGTCCTCAGAAAAGGGCTTAAGTTACTTTCATCCAAGAGCTCCGCACTCGAACCACAACAGAGCTTCTTCAGATACCAATGTATATTTCTCCAGGGGAGACGACAATGTAGGCGTCAAAAAGCTAGGTGCCAATGTGCGCTCCCGCGAATCAAAGTCGAAGTTTGGCCTAGTAAGGCCCAGAACGCATGAAGTTACGCGTACTTATTCTCATCAAGAAATGCCACTAAGTCCTGAAGCTAGAGTAAGGATTGCTATAGACCTCCGAAATCGCGGCCATCTAAAAGAGTCAGCGGAGCATTTGAAGATCCTTTGTGATATTAAAAATCTCACTGGCTTCCTTCTTTATGGACTTGCATTGAGGTATGGATCTGGGGTCGGGAAAGATTATCAACAGTCTTTCAAATATCTCCTGTTGGCTGCTGAAATACGATCGGAAGAGAAGGAGGTGCTCATACCAAACATTGACCCCTTGAAACTTCGCGATGTTCCACACGTTCCACCGGAACCTAAAGCTCCAGCATTGTATGAATGTGGCATCTCATTTCTCAAGGGCTACGGGGTAGAAAAAGTAGACGAGATCAAAGGCCTCAAGTACCTCGAGAAGGCTGCTTCGCTAGGCCACCTCGATTCTATGTGTCTCAGTGGAACGATCTGGTCTAAAAGTTCGAGAATTAGGCGCAAAAACAAAGCACGAGCAGCAGCTTGGTTCCGATTGGCTGATAGAAGAGGAGCAGATCTCATAGGGGCCGATTGGATATATAAGGACAAGTACCAAAGTCGAAGCATCGGCAGTTTGTAACAATTTTAATTTCTGCATTTCAACGCTGTTAATTTGGTAGGCCAGCAAATACGATTACCATGCTCTTTTTGCCTGTAATCTAAACCCTCGACAAGCAGTTTTGGACAACTGTTGCGTCTGTCGCAAGAGGCAATAAATCCACATTCGATAAAGGAGCACCATAGATTGATTACAAGTACAGTTGGAAGATTATGTGGCTGCAGAGTATATCATGTACTTAGAAGTGAACACAGTGAACACAGTGAACACAGTGAACACAGTGAACACAGTGGAAACCTAGAATCGTCGAGCACAATCCTCTAGCTTCGCCGCGGTAAAAGTACTTACGATTTAAGGTTTAAAGATTTGCAAACTTTATTTTCGACAAGGTTAGGTACCTATTCCGAAGTGCATAAGAATCTAGGTCTGATTGAAGGAACATTTTTTGAAGGAAATACCGAGATCTAAGCGGTTACAATTAGGACTCAGAGTTTTACCCGGATCTGGTGATAGCATTATACACGAATAAATGCGACGGGAAATATAATATTCTGCTCAATTTAATGTCGCACGCGGCACCGAGCGATACGAAAGGATTAAGGAAATAAGCGCTTTCGGAGTGTACTCAACAGCTTGAGTTCAGCACAGGCCACATAATAGTAACAGGGGGTAGTGAGCTTGTAACAGCTCACGAAAAGCAAACATGAAGGTATGAACTTCGCATTTGTTGATAAGACAGTTATTGACGGTTATGAGAGTTAATTTATCTGTTCATCGTAGATGAGTACTAACGATGCTGAAAAGTTTATCGATGAGCTAGATATAGAGCTTGTAAACCAAACGCTGAACTTTGAAACCAGCGACTGTACTGTGGATGGAGGCTGTGACATATTTACCACGAAGGCCGTAGCTTCTGATAAGAAGCTCTACAAGACAATTGATAGACACTTGGATTCTCTTTTAGTTGAGAATGAGGGCTTCAATAGTGCGGTACAACAACAGATTGCGCTGGAAAACTCGGAAAGCGCTACTTCCTCCCCCCAAGACCGGAAGCACGACACACTCCGTTTGTACAGTACTCGCGGAGATTCTGGAACCTCCTCTTCATTTTGGGAACAGAAAAGGCGGATATCTGTGAGTGACGCCAATGGAAGTAGCCCCAGTGGGTCTTCTTTCAAAACTCATAAGCTGAATGACCAGAATCTAAAAGATCTGGTTAACGCCGAATCTGGCTACGTTAGTTCGTCCTCCACAGAGTCTCATTCTCGCGCGAATAGTGGGATAAGGCGGACCAGCAGCTCAGGTAGTATGGCATTTGGTGCTGGCCTCCAACGGCGAAGGTCTTCAACGCATAAAGAAAGCGTGAATATAGGACCTTTTGGTCCGATAAACGAAACCGGGAGTAGAAGAACGTTTGCGTATTTGATTGCCATTTTGAACGCCTCCTACCCTGATCATGATTTTGCATCATTGGAGCCTACGGACTTTGTAAAGAGTTCAATGAAATCCCTTATATCAAAATTCGAAAACACACTGATATCCTTCGGAAAACAGCCCCAGGAATGGATTTGGGAAACCATTAATTCCCATATGGATGTTTCGGATTGTGCCATCTATCAGTACAAGCCTTCCAAATCCTTCCTGGATGATGAGCCCGGTCATCTTTGGAGCGTGATGTGGTTTGTGTTCAATAAAAAGAGGAAGAGGGTTGCCTACCTTTATTTGAACGTATTCAGATTGAAAAGCGCTTCAACTGAAAATCTAGTACAGTCAAATCTTGTAGACGACGACGAGGATGATCAAGGGAAGGATACATCAAGGTGGAAACACCGGAGGAAATTGACGATCGACCATGAAACGAGTACTTTTGAAGGAGAATATGACCTAACCTGCAACTCGAACGACGAGATTGCAATTGAGGACGACGATGAACCCATGGATACCTGAGCGTCAGGGCCCTTTCTGCCCTTAGTCAAACTAAAGGTTTGTAGCATTTTCGAGCTTTCGTATTCTTTTAACGTATTGATGTACGATGGTCTTGCTTCTTTTCACATTGCTGTAGTGCGTAATATAATAGGTAAATCAATAGTGTAAGATATTTAGGATCGATTTCCAGCTTAGATGAAGTCAAAATTGGTATTATTGAGGTGTTACTTTTTTGGTTACTACTAATCCCACTCCTTCCCGTTTGACTCTTCCTGCACCTGTTGAAGGCTTCGAATACCATCAGCAGTAATTATGTATTCACATTCCTGTCTCTTCACGTATTCTGAAAAGACTACTCGCATGGTTCGCCGAATTTGCCAGAAGTTACTGGCATCCGGTGCATTATTGAAATTGACCTCTCCTTTTTCAACCAAAGGAGAGGCTTTATAGCTCTTGGATAGCATGATTCTCGTTGAAACATGATTAGCCCACGAGAGACCTAAGTTTGGTACTTTCGTCTCCACTTTATGTTTGCGTCCTGTAAAAGAACCAACTGGGTTTGGCGAAGGCGACTTAGAGTCGGCAGTATGAGCTGCAGCAAGAGGCTGCGAAGAACTTCTCATTTCCTGCTGACTGCTCTTATGCTCATTACGGCGTCGCTTTCCTACTAGTGCTGCTTCAGCAACGATCTTATACTCCTCGTCATCAGATAGAATGCTCTCAGCGTCAGCGCGCGACTGGGGTCGTACCTTGATGTTATCCAGCAATAGGCCTTCTCTTATTTGACGGTAAAACACACTTGAGTCCTTCCAACCAACTGTCCAGCCTAGTTGGTAGCTGTAATCAGAATATTCACTTATCATGCAAGGGCTGACATTAGTGTTTTCTGGCACAGGCTTGTCACCTACTTGGTTTGCTACGACCACAGCGAGCGAATGATCAGTAGCGAGTTTCAAAAGACTCTGAGCCATCTGATCGATGTAGTGTCTGTTGTCCTGAGAGTCTCGAAAGGTTTTACGTTCGAGTTCTACTCGAAGGTGGTGTGAAATTGAATCTACTATGACGAGTTTGATGTCTGGATTCCTTTCTATAAGAATTGGGAGCTGAACTAGTAGAATATGCTCCTGATTAGCTAGGTCGTTACAATTGACGGTGAATACATTATTCTGCGATATAAGCTCGAAGCCCGGCAATTTTGATTTATGAAGGGTCATTTCATCAAGCCTTCTTGTAGAGAGATTGCCCTCGGTAGTAATGAACACACATTTGCCACCCAAACCGCCATATTTCACAGATGCCTGAACATTTAATGCCAGCTGCATCAGAAACTGTGACTTGCCTGTAGAGCTACTACCAAAAATCTCCGTAATACTGTGCGTTCGAACTCCCCCGCCAAGTACCTTGTCAATGTCTCTGTCTCCAGACGTGAATACCAGCAAGCGATCCTGTTTGGATACCAAGCGAGGTTTGTTATGACTAAAAACATGGTCCTTGTAGTCATCTTTCAGTGCTTGTTGAAACTTAGCAATATCATTTATGGAACGTGGTATTAGCTTTGCAAGTTCAGAAGGTTTCAGTGTTAGCAGATCCACCACCGTTACTCGTTTTTCCTTCAAACACTCAAGCACCGCAGCATGCTCTGGAAGATAGCCCAACTTGCTCTTTGGAAGCTGGTCATAGAGGTCCATGAAAGCATACAATGATTAGGTCTTCTGCCTTTCTTTAGATACAACTAATTTCAAGTGTCGCAATAGGCCGCTCGGAAGATTAGCAGGCTTGAAATGAAAATAACAAAAATTTGGCGTAACTAATCAAAAGACTTGTGTGTTGCGTATTATTAAGTTACGTAAAACGTCCAATTAAACTGTACATATCATTGAGAATTGGGCTATTACTAAAATCATAAACGGTCGGGAAGGCTACCGATGATGGTTGTCTTAATAACCGTGTAGTCGTCTAGGCCGTGCAGAGAACCCTCCCTACCGAAACCTGACTCTTTTACACCTCCAAAAGGTATCGTGCAGTCGCTGAATACACCCGTGTTAACCGATACCATTCCAGTTTCAAGAGCTTCCGAAACAGTGTAGATAGTGTCGACATTCTTAGTGAATAAATAAGCGGCCAGTCCAACTTCAGTATCGTTAGCGTACTTAACCACTTCCTCGCTCGTCCTGAATGGAATCAAGGCACAAAGAGGTCCAAAAGTTTCTTGTGAAGCCACGTCTGCGTGCTGAGAGACGTGCGACAAGACGGTCGGAGCATAGAATGCAGAGCCTAGATCGGGTAGACGACCACCTTTGACAACGACCTTGGCACCCTTTTCAATTGCATCCTTGGCATGGGCTTCAACTTTTTCGATGGCTTTAGCATTAATCATGGGCCCATGAGTTACACCTTCTTGAAGACCGTGTCCAATAACAAAGTTATTCACTTTCGCGGCAATCCTAGATGCAAATTCATCGATAATGGATTCCTGAATATATAGCCTGTTAGCGCAAACACAAGTTTGACCCAGACCTCTGAACTTAGAAGCAATTGCTTGCTCCACGGCTTGGTCCATATTTGCGTCATCAAACACAATTAATGGCGCATTACCACCCAGTTCGAAGGAAAGTTTCTTCAGCGTAGAGGCAGACTGTTTCATGAGAATCTTACCAACGTTAGTAGAGCCAGTAAATGACACCTTTCTCACCTTTGGAGATTCACATAATTTGAGGCCGAATTCCGGAGTTTTCCTATCCGTCAACACAATGTTGAATACACCCGCAGGTATTCCAGCCTTTTCCATCAGATACGCAAGCGCCAATGCCGACAAGGGGGTTTGAGAGTCAGGCTTCAACACAACAGTACAGCCCGCTGCAATAGCAGCAGCAGCTTTTCTAGTAATCATGGCACTGGGAAAATTCCAAGGACAGATGATACCGCATACACCGACCGGCTCGCGACGTGTGTGAGCTCTGTTCGAATTGATGCCTGGGTTGATCACAGTACCGTATATGCGGGGAGCTTCTTCAGCGAACCATTCGAAAAACGAAGCCGCATACTTCACTTCTCCGATAGCTTCGGCCACTGCTTTACCATTTTCCCAACTGAGAATTTTGCCTAAGTCTTCGGCGTTTTCCAGCATCAAATTGTACACATTTCTGAGCCAGGTCGCTCTTTGTCTTCCAGAGGTATTTTTGAAGGTCTTAAACGCTTCAAATGCAGCATCAGCAGCTTCGTCTACGATGTCTACACTTTGCTCAGGCAACTTGATGATAACTTCACCAGTGGCTGGGTCCAGAACGTCAAAAAACTCTTTGGTACCCTTAATCCACTTACCATTAACGTAGGCAGCATCTCTGAGAAGCGCATCGCATGCGAAAGTTGGTACGACTGGCTTCATTGCGTCGTTGTTGTCTATGATGTTTTTGAGATTTTCAACGTAACTACCAACTGTGTTTTTTAGGTATAGCAGTTAGTTTCCGGCAAACACAATTTACTACGGGTTTATTATTTCTGTGAAAACGTCTACCTGAAAACAAATGAAGTCTTCGTATTCGGTTCAAGTAGTTGAGTTGAATTGAGAATGGCAGAGGGTCTTGGATAGCGCCTATTAAATATATTTTTTCTTGGATTACTAAAAAGCTTCCTCAGCATACGATATGATAGCGGCGGACCCGCGCGCGAACCAAACGTTCCTTAAAAAAGTGTCTATGTCACTTTGTACTAATGTTTTGAACCTGGGGGTGGTCCGCTGGGTCTGATATATGTTGATTCTCCAGAGTCTCTAGGATCGCTAGTTTCACCAGATCCACTCGCTGGAGGCGGTACGGTAGGCCTCTGGTACTCAGGATATGAGTTAAAGGCTCCGTAGTCCTCGGGATAGTGCTCTTCCCGAGTGACAGCAGGCTGAGGTTGCGATGGTGAACCCACAACATCATGTTCATTTGCATTTGTTTGAAGATCTAGAGGCCCGGGACCTGACACTATGACTGGCCCTGGGCCCGGCTGCGTGCGGTGAAATTTGCCATTTTGATCGAAGTAGCCTGCATCGTTAACATTGGCAGTGGCAGAATACTCTGGCACTGGATTTTGATGCGCCGGAATATTGTACTGATTTTGTGATACCCCGTACGAAGGGGGAGCCAGCCAAGCCGTGCCTCTCATGGGGCTTCTACCGTTCTTGCGCCTTCTGACGTTAATAATGAAGACCCACATTAGCAGTACTACGGCTACCACGATGAATAATAACCACCTGCCCCAAACCCAGCCACTGTTGCTGTAGCCATTATTGTAGTACATGTCTGTAAGTAAGCAAAGACATCTGGTTAGTAATTCATAAGGAGGGCAATTTCAAATAAGGCACGCCACATACATCTCTTACTCACGATAACACTCATGACGACCGAATTTAGAGTTGAAGGTGAAGCTAATTGTAGACAAGCCATTCAAGTCTTCCTGAGATGTTCAATAAAAAACGCCTGTTTTAAGTATTATGAATCTTACTTTTTTTTTTTTCCCTTTCATTAAGGCTTAGATAATGAGAAACATTCAACATTCGTCATATGAACCCTGAGCCCGAAGTCCGCGATGGTAGGCAAGCGGTACTGGATGGTGCTGGGCAAAACAGCTAGACAGCGCAGAAACATTGTTATAACTTATCGTGCTTTGTGAAATTTATGGAGTTTTCAAAGAGGCTGCTGCTTGAGCCTAGCTATAATGAGCTGGTACTTTTGGTTTTTTTTTTAGGCTTCTAGCGAAACTTAGATATAGCCTTATCTTGTCAGAATGGGTGAAATTCGAAGATGTGAGGAATTGTTAGTTTGATAAAGAGTTACATCTGGGTTTGCTCGCTGTAGGTTGGAACTTAGAGCAACCTTTTATGCCTTTGTTCGGGCAATTTGATCACGCACAGCAGGTTGCAGGTAGAAAATACGAAACGTTAAATGGCGCAGACGGGGTATTGAGGATCGCCTTACCTGAGATAAAAGTACGTACGTTCAAGAGCATGTTTCCCGTCATCGGCCGTTACCGCACGACGAACTCCTGTTCCATCATCATGTCCTGATCATCGCTTAACCCAGTGGGCTGTGCCTGAATTAACAGTTTGGCAAGACGATCCATTTGATACTCATTTATGGCAACGCCTCGTTTTAAGGAAAATGGCTGACGGCACATGGGACACAAACCCTTGGCAGTAGGTGTGTCAAGCCACTGCTGGATACAATGGACGTGGAAGTTGTGGTTGCACTCGCCCATGACTAGAGGACAGTCATCACCTGGGAACTTGCAGCTTGGGCAGGTTCCATTATAACTAACACGGCATATCCCACACAAATCCTCCTCATCACCATTCTCTTTTTCCATGTTGTCATCACCAGAAATGTCCCAAGACCACGAATAAACCGGGTACACCTTAGTGAACTCAAGTAGCATTATGCCAAAATCTTCTTGAGTATCAAAGCTCGTGGTTCATTCCATGTATGCTTTGTTGTTAGCTCATCTTTACTGGTTGATCTCTAAAACCTGTCGCGTCCTTTGTAAAACCGAGCTCTCGGGAAATGCTTCGTACATGTTGACCGAGAACGTCAAAAATAAAACTGCAAAATATACACCTATATAAACCACATGTACACCCCTAAGGGTTCCGCAATGAAGGCTTCCTGTCTAATTGTTCGATGGCTTTTCTTTTTTGGAGATTGTGAACTCCTTACCGGCCCATTCTTTTAGTGACTTTAAAAGCATGCCTTGATCTTGAAGAGCTTTGAAATCGTCAAACCCACCTTGAGACTTTCCGTTGATGATCACGTTGGGAACAGTCGTACGCCCAGTCTGGCCGCCAATGTAAGACTGTAGAGCAGATCCATACTTGTGTTTGTCGAGCTCGACAACCGCGTAGGTAGGAGTGAACAAAAACTCTTGGCTTAGTAGTTCCTTGAGCCGCTTACTATACGGGCAGTGGGTCTTGGAAAAGACGACCATGGGTGCCGACACCAAGATCATCTGGTACTCCCTGACTGGGTCAAACTCTGCGTCCTGCGCTTCAGGCTGGGGTTTGGTTAACTTGTCTCCAATATTCTCCTTGATACCGATCTCTTGTTTGATACTTTCAATTTCCTCTTCGACCTTAGCGTCTGTTTTCATGCTCTCCTCAGGTTTCGACTTTGACTTTTCTTTAGTGGGCCTTGTGGTCACAACACTCTTGGTAGTTGTACTGCTACTTTGATCGGCTTCACTACTTGCTAGTTCCGCAGATGAGCTCTGTGCGTTCTGAACAATGAAATAGATCAATATTAGTAAGACGCCTGTGAAAGACCATACTCTCAAATTTCTTTTTGATGGCATTGCAGTATATTCCGTTGGTGATCGTGCTATTCGAAATCTCAAGGAAAGGCTCAGTGATGCCCAAGGATCGAAAGCTAGTTATCATCAGGACGTTATCAATTTGAAGCAATAGTAAATTTTTAGGCGTAACTATTAGGCACTTTTCACGGCATTAGCCATATTAGCATCTGGGAACTGAAACCTCAAATAACAGGAGGATTCGATGTTTAAGTCTTCTGAAACCTACGGCAATGCATTACAATACAAGGAATCAGAATATGCGGTTCAGTGTATATAGCAGAAGTTTTTTCGGTGTAGTAATGTTATCTTAGATACTGATGATCAAAAGCAGTTAGGTTTATAAGTTATTCAGCTTGTCAAATTTACCACCGCACGTATTATTTAAGTCAAGTTAAAGCGTTAAACTGGCTTTACAGAAAGAAATGTATTGCATTTGTCAACTTTTTTAAAAAATTCGGAGATATTGGCTCGAAAGCACTTGATATCAATATATGTATAGGCCTCTCAGCGGCATAAAACGCTGTGTTGACAAATCTTTGCATTCACATTAAGGCAGTTCATCTAATGTACTTGAAGCAGCAGTCGTCGCTTTCCTTTCTGCGCGGCCCTGATAGTTCATAACTATAATAGATTCAAAGTGAGATGAACATTATAAATCGCTTTAAGACTGAATATTAGACAGTCCGACCGCTTTCAAATGCGTGCGTTCCAGGAATCGCAGTCTAGCGTTGATATATGTACACATGCTTTGCCATTTTTTCTGATCACCGCCTAGCTCATCGTCCAGATATTTGAAGTGGGATCGTTGAACGCATAAGTATTCCTTGAAAGCGCGGAAATTTTCCAGTTCGAGATCGTAACCATTGAGTCGTTTCAAGTTTGTGTATGAGCGTATATGCTCTCCGCCAACAATCAGGTCTTTATCTGACCAAAGCGTAAAAGGATCGAATTTGGGGAGGTTAGAATGGACGAACATAATGTCCACCTCTCCAAAATCATCAGGTTCAAAATACTTCTTGTATACTGCCTCTGGTGAGTACTCTGGATCAGGTTTAATATACTGAGCCGCCGTAGCAGAATACTTGGTATTGATTTCATTGGCGCCCCATTTATAGCGCTGGTAATCCTGCACAAAATCGTGCTGTAGCATGGCAACACCACGGAATCCTGTTGGTTGGTGATATCCATCGACGGCCGTTACGGACTTCACCTGGTAAGATGACAATCCGTAAAAATTTGCTGCAGCAATGAAAGTTTCTTTATCACCTTCGCCGGAAGCCTTTTGCGAAAAGATCGGATAATACCAAGAGGGACCATTTACATTGTAATACAGCGATAAAAGCACTGTGGGCAAATGTTTGGACTTGCTGATCATCAATTGACCCGATTCGGTGGAGACATCTGGAATGGTGTGTTCAAGATCATGCAGTGGAACATCAGAAAGATCGGTCATATCTGCAGTGTACACTTGCGGAGGGGTGATATCATCCATGCAATTCCGTACTCTCTTTTTGTAATTGACAGAGATATCGGCAATTTCATAGTATGTTGGGTTTGTAGTGCGTCTCCAAAAATCAGGCCATAAAACCATGCCCGTGCTCTTGTATGGCTCTTGACCAAAGATATCGTCCAAAGGTTTGATAGGGAAGTTATCAGCGTCCAGAAGCAATAGATTTTCAAAGCTCGAAGCAATTATTGAGATAGACTTGAACTGGTAACCTGTGAAATCAAAGTTTTCAATGATATCCTTTGGCAATACATCTGAGATGAAGATGCATTTGGCGTTGTACTTCGGTAGAAGAACATTGCAAAATTCCGTTTCGCCCTCGTCTTTCGGAGGAATAAAAACCTCCACGGGTAAAGTTGTCCCCAGGTTCCTCAACGTCTTAATAATTAAAAACGAGAGCATCGAGAACTTTCCGCCACCCACGGTGACGATCCCGTCGCCTTTGTAGGTTCCTTTAGGCAGCACAAGTGGCCGCAGACTTTCGACAAAATCATGGTGTTTGGTCTTCAGCAATTGTTTCTCTTTATCTGAGATAATTAAGCACTCACCAAGGTTTTTGCTTGTAAGTTTTAGCCAATTCCCGTAGTCATCCTGCCGGGCCCCGATATCGCCGTTGAGCTTGCAACGAGGGTCATATTCTCGCAAAGATTTGCCCATGGGGGAATTCATCCTAAGGCTGTGAAAAACTTGTTCGTAGAAATGCTGCATGTTTTCTCTGCGCTTTTGATCCCTTAAAGAGTCAACCGCGGGTCTCACTGCTTCCTCAGTAACTGCCTCCTTCAAATCCTTGCCCAAAGTGCTACCACTGTTATCATCTTCTTCAAAGGTACCCACTCTGGTGTCGCCTTTGCCTTTGTTTGTTCCCGGAGTCCCAACTCCACTACCAATATCTTTGTCCTGACTTTCACCGCCTCCTGTGTAAGTCTCAATATAGTCTTGCAGATATTTATGGTAATCCCGAGATGGCATGTCTCTATCAACATATCTACTCGACAGCACGAACAACACGCAACATAGTGCCGCGACCAGTGATAGCTTGAAGATCTTCGTAAACCGTTTGGTAAGTACGATCATGGCTAGTGACTAAAATAGCTACCAAGTCAAAATCAATCGTCAATTGGTGTCTTGAACGCCTCCAAAACAAGCCACGACTGAAATTTCTGAAAGCTAAAGCCAGAAACCTTACGAATTGTTCGATAGCGACCCAGTTCTCTTGTAAATAGTATTCGACTTGTGGTTATTCGGGACTGGATTATTGTGTAAGAGTACGAAAAAAAAAGTTCTTGTTATTAAGTCACGTTAGACGTGTAGCGGCTCTTCACCGTTCGTTAAGACGACACATAAAAGTCTAAATAGACAATCTATTTCGTGCACCATCATCTTTCTACTTCAAAGATTTCTGGCGACCTTGTATACTGCCTGAACTGCCGTTGCAATTGCAGGGTTATGAACTCCCAATCCCAATCGCTGTAGCAACGAGGAGTCAGGTTTGGAAGCAGAAACAATGGAAATGTAGTCTTGAAATAGTGGTGGGCCTTTCTCGCGCAGTTGATGAAGCTGCATCTTAATAGAGTTTCTACATTGCGGATCTTTGATCCGCTTGAGCTGATCAAGTGATTTGAGCGTAGCCAATTGTGTGTGGAAATCGTGCGCCAAATTCCAATCGCGCGCCTGAATCTTGGGCCTAGCTTGCAACTGAGCCAATAAATCGAGAGCCTGAGAACCCGCAAATTGAGACTCATAAGTTAGTTGGACTGTACGTAAGGCCCACTGTTCACTAGCAGTCATTTGGGAAGTCAAACTAGTCCCATGGTGCATCAGAAGTTGCTCAATGAAATTGCTTCGTTCGCCTAGAGCGCTTAACGTTAACAGCATTTCTCTTATGCATGTAGCAAGCACAGCTGCTTGATTTTGCCGTAGGTAAGCCGTCACTTTAGTACACGTATCCTGCATTGGTCCTAGGACCGAATAATCGCGATTGTCCTTTAATTGAAGCATATCTTGTTCTAGGGTAACACCATAGTTCACGTTATGCTGACACAACACCTGCCAGGATTCGTGCAGGCCTCGCGCCAGCCCCCCTCGCTTATCGTTAAATAGACGCGCTCGTTGCAATCGCTCACCGAGCTTCGACCATCGTCCAACCGACCGAGCTAATTTATCGTGCAATTCCAGCATACCTAGTATTTTACTGTAGCTTTTACGCTCAAAGGAAATCTGGATGAACCTCGGTAAATTATTCATAGATTCGTACACTCTATCACTTGTCGCAAGGTGTTCGAAGAAAGGATGATCCTTTACCGGGAATAATGATGAATGCCTTGTGGCAATTAGGTAGTCCATAGTATCAGTCTGTACATTTTTCACTTTTAGTTGTTTATAATGGTCATAAGCCAAGGTAGGACATCCAAGATGATTATAGAGCACGAGCAACCACACTCGGCTGTCAAAATTGAAGGGGTCGAGACTCTGATACTCTTCTAAAAGCGCAATGCTGGTAACAACATTATCGAGCGTTACGTACTCGTCGCTGATCAATGATTCTACAATCTTTAGAATGAAGTACGAACACGACGAGTAATCAGTCTTGGGCTTTTCATCTAGTGTAGATTTGTATTTCGCAAACAGCGCTATGAAGACTTCAACACTCTTGGCTCCAGCGAGTTTGGCGACGTTACAATCATGCACGAGACCATTGGGGAATTTGCTCATGCCTTTTTCTATATCATCCGCCAATAGTTGCCCTTTGTAGTGGGTCAGATCTGAAACACAGCATGGCTTGTCATGAAATCGTTCGAGGTAGAGATCTAGCGAGTTGTCTGAAATGCGTCCATAATATACAGCATCCAAATGCAAGTACGCCAGGAGGTGATTCCGAGACTGGCGCAAAGCAAGCAGTGTTTCCACGTCTCCACGAGGCTTCTCCAGTACTTTTGCGCTTTCGATAAGTTGCTTCAAAATTTCAAAGTCGTCAAGTAAGGTGAGTAAGAACTTGCAGACCGCGAACAAGTTGGCATGGTCCCTCAGAATTGCGAGGTGCTTAAGAAGGAAGTTTTTGAGGTACAAGTCAACGGAGAAGTCCTTACTGTTCTCGCTTTGGAATCCTGGAAGCAATTCAGCCACGATTTCTTGTGATTTGTCGTTACAAAGCTCACAGACGTGACAGAAAATGATTGTTTCTTGATCCGATTGGAACGGCTTTAGATTCTCAAGTGTCTTTAAAGCAAGCGCAGCATTGAGCTGCTGCTCTTTTACACTGAGTTGGTTTGTCTGGAACTTTAACAATGCAACTGTCGACAGCGCGTTCCATAATTGCATCATACGGGGGTCTTGCGACCAACGCCGAAGTTGGAAAGACGCTTGGACCATATGACGCAAATTTAGATCCTCAATGGCCTTGCTGAACCAGCTGTAGCCAATTTCGAGGCTCGGGTATTTCTGCATTGCTTTTTTGTAGGCATCCAACGCCCTGTCAAAATGGCCTAGTTCGAGACGAAAAGTATGCAGAAGCTCAAGCGACCGCAGATCACTCGGGAGATTAGAATTTACTAATAGAGGCTCCAACATTGTGGCTGCATCGTACTTGATGGTGTTCTGGCGAAACCTCACATACTGTTCGAGCAATTTGGGATAGCTGGTCTTAGGAAACCGAGCACAGAGTTTGGCACTCAATTGCAATGCCAGCTTACCATTTCCAGACGCCAAAACTTGCCAAATCTCCTCGCCAGCATTGTCCATTGCAAAGTAATACTCTCTTTTATAGCTGAAAGCAAGGATCTCAGCGTTTCGACCACAGTTTTTACAGTTCTAGCTCTCATTCCTAATAATTTATAAAGTTTCTCTTTGTTGTCTATCACGAAGCGGCTATAGAAGTGAAAAAAATTTTTGTTACAAGAGACGAGATGAGCTCGCGATGAGCTGGAAGTCATATATAACATCTAAACACCAGCTGCATTCTACACTTAAAGGGCCGATCGAAGGATAAAATAACGCAAGCCTTTTATTTAGCATCAGCAAGGATTTACATCGATTTAACTCGTTAAATGTCTTCCATTCATAAGGTTTTGGCTGGCAAGTCCGCTGGAAAATCTTCAAAAGACGAGAAAACGTTCATAAACAAGCAGAGAACGCTTCTGATTTCATCTAGAGGCGTGACTTACAGGCATAGACACTTAATCCAAGATCTGCATAGCCTACTACCCCAGTCTCGCAAGGAGCCCAAGTTAGACACCAAGAAAGACCTGGGTCAATTGAACGAGATCGCAGAACTATATAACTGCAACAATGTTGTCTTTTTCGAAGCCCGCAAACATCAGGATTTATATATGTGGCTGTCCAAGCCACCCAATGGCCCCACGATCAAGTTTTACCTTCAAAACCTGCACACCATGGATGAACTCAACTTCACTGGAAACTGCTTGAAGGGCTCAAGACCCGTGCTGTCATTTGACGCACGGTTCGACTCATCACCTCACTATAGGCTTATCAAGGAAATGTTTGTGCACAACTTCGGTGTGCCTCCAAACGCGAGGAAATCGAAACCCTTCATAGACCACGTTATGTCATTCAGTATTGTGGATGACAAAATCTGGGTCAGAACGTATGAGATCTCACACAAGGCCAGGAACCAGGATGAGTACGAAGAAGGTGCAGACCGCAAAGATAAGGAGGACGTCTCTTTGGTCGAAATAGGTCCACGTTTCGTGATGACCGTAATTTTGATACTAGAAGGCTCCTTTGGGGGACCCAAGATTTATGAGAATAAACAGTACGTCTCTCCTAACTTCGTGAGAGCTCAGACAAAGCAACAAGCTGCAGAAGAAGCCCGCAGCCGGTCCGATGCTGCCGTTCAGCGCAAGATCAAGAGGCGTGAAAATGTCTTGGCCGCAGATCCACTGTCGAACGATGTGTTGTTCAGAAATTGAAATCGCGTCTTCATGTAAGACATAACGGATGGAGCTCATTGTCCATGCGCAGGATACTGTATCTCTAAAAGCACTATAAGATTTGCCAGAAAACCCCTGCTTATGGGCGTTATATTCAACAACAAATCCATCACTTATCATACCATTAGCCGCCACGGTTCGGTTTGCCTACAGTAAAGGAGTAAAGCTACGTACACTATCAATATTTCAAAAACCCCGCTTACGGCCTATCGGCGGCAGGTCACAGGTGCCTCTAGATGGCTGGTTCGACTTTTACATGGTAATCATACGTTCATTTACTACTTGAATATAAACACTCTCTGCACCCTATTTAATGTTTTTCCGCATGCTTTTGTAGGTATTCAGCAATGAACTTCTCCTCCTCCTTCGATCCAGCCTTGATTTCCACTTGCTTGGCGGCAGAAGAAGCAAAAGGATTTGGGATAACCAACATGGACACGAGAGCAATCGTGCCTAGCGCCAGTTGATGTGGTTGAACAGTTCTTCCTAATATGTGATACGCGGCACCCATATTGAAGCTTTAAACGTCGGTTTTGCAATTGTTTCGCGATTGATAGAAATTGCATTTTCTTTCAGCTCTCGAGATTTTTTTCATGATCATCTATAAATAGCACCTCATACGAACAATTCAAAATAATGCACTTTGATTCATTGGTGGGGAACTTGACATAAGAACTGATACTATTCCTAGCATAAGCAAGTTTGCAACCGAGAATTGGTTGATTATCCAGCTGGCAAGTCGACGCGAATGGTCCAATAACTATAGGGCTTACACCTACTAGTTTCATATTTTTCCTGCCTATGCCACTCTTTTAATTATCTTAAGATGCGGTCTACGTTGACGCCATCTCTTTGTGCGCAGAAGACTTTAGTCTCGTTCGCCAGTACTATTCTCTCTATCTGATGTCATGATAAGCCCTTATCATTAATTTGAATTCCCAAGCAAAGAAAGTATTCCTTTGTACACGATTCAGAACTGCTATTGAAACGCACTCAAACCGCTCAAGAATTCTTGCATATTATGCGCAGTTTGTCGCGGAAAATGTCGTGGACAGAAAAGACCAGCGGCCATTGTTATGTCGAGATGTTCTCTCAATTTGCGGTCTGGATAATATCATTGTGACATTGACGCATCCTAACCTCGTGCACTTGTTAATCGAAGTTGTGAGATGTGGGATTAAAATGTCGGAGTATTACCATTACACGAGTAATTTGGGTCGCCGCAGTTATCCTATACGAATGAAATGGAGCTTTTTGGGCTCAAATTCAGGAAGCGTTCAAAGAGACTACTAAGTCGGGCAAACATTACTCCACAATCCGTGCCAATTAGCTACATCTGTACGCAGTCCGATCCACATATCCGGCGATTTGGGCCAGCATATTTTCGATCAGATCGTGTTCACCAAAACGCATGGGAAGGGTAGCCTATAAAATAATCGCAGAGACCCCGATTGATACACCTGCAAATAGTAGCACACCAACACAGGTTCAAGTAAGGATGCGAATAGTAACGACTCTTGCGTATCATTTTGACCCTCATGCATAATACTGGTCGCATCTGACGAAATAGAGAAAATGATAAGGCAGGGGCTTGCTCAACACAAAACTCCTTTCTTATCTTGTTTTGCAAAACCGTGAACAACAACGACACTTCCATTCTCCTTTAGCTTAGCTGGACTCATACTTAGGAGTACATGTTGGGAACTCATTTCTGTGGGCTCGCTATTTTACTATCCTTCGCCAAGGCATTTTCCTTTTGGGAAGCATTATCGCTCGCTCCCGGGAAAGTAGACCCATTCCATGTCTTGGACGGGCCAAGAAACCAAATACAACAGCTTTATGATCCTAAGATTTTATCCGAGACGAAGTTTACGGCTTTCCAATCGGACATCGACAAGAGTTACTCTTTGAGAATAAAAAAGGTAGATCCCTCCAAACTGGGAATTGACTCTGTTAAACAGTATTCCGGATACCTCGATTACGGAACTTCCAAGCATTTCTTTTATTGGATTTTCGAGTCCAGAAATGACCCAAAGAACGACCCGGTCATATTGTGGCTAAACGGTGGTCCAGGCTGTTCCTCCTTCACAGGTCTTTTCTTCGAACTTGGACCCTCTTCCATAGGACCCGACCTAAAGCCGATCTACAATCCCTTCTCTTGGAACAACAATGCTACAGTAATCTTCTTAGACCAACCGATCGGCGTTGGGTTTTCGTGGGGTGATGACAGAATTGCTTCTACCAATGCTGCTGGTAAAGATGTTTACATCTTCTTGGAATTGTTTTTCCAGAGATTTCCTCACCTAAGGTCCAACGAATTTCACATTTCTGGAGAATCTTATGCGGGCCATTACATTCCCGAAATTGCTCATCAGATCGCAGTAGTCCATGAGCACGACAAAACGTTCAATTTAACTTCAATCATGATAGGAAATGGGATTACGGACTCCTTAGTACAATACGATTACTATGAGCCCATGGCTTGCGGGAAAGGTGGCTACCCTGCTGTTATCTCGGAAGAGGAATGCACGAAAATGAGAAATAGCATGCCTCGATGCTCATTCATGAATGAGGCCTGTTACTCGTCTGGATCCACTTTCGCTTGTATTGCAGCTGCTACATACTGTGAAAATATGGCGATGAGCGCATATTCCAAAACTGGATTGAACGTCTATGATATTCGCTCCAAGTGTGAGGATGAAGATAATGGGCTATGCTACAAAGGGATGAATTACGTTCAGGAATATTTGAATGAGCCAGCCGTCCAAGCCGCGGTTGGTTCTGATGTGTCCAAATTCGAGGGGTGCAGTAATGATGTATTTCTAGCTTTCACATTGACAGGCGATCTAAGCCGTCCTTTTCAACAGTATGTGGCGGAACTTGTCAATAGAGATATCCCAGTTTTGCTATATGCAGGGGATAAAGATTTTATTTGTAACTGGCTTGGCAATAAAGCTTGGGCCGAATTATTGGAGTGGAAACATAAAAACGAGTTTTCTGAACTACCCTTAAAGCCTTGGGTTTCGAACGAAAGCGGAGAAGCGATCGGGGAGGTTAAGAGCTATGGTTCTCTCACGTTCTTACGTGTTTTTAATGCTGGTCATATGGTTCCGTACAATCAGCCTGAAAACAGCTTAGAAATGGTGAATAGATGGACGAAGGGTGACTTCAAACTTGGATATTAAAATGGTCAGTTCCTGGCCTCTATTTGACTACGATTATACATCTACTGACTGTTACCCTTATAGTTCATTTTATATGCTGATAAAAGGCTTTGTATTCTGCTCACTAGTTCTACGCATTCCGCAGAGTTCACGGCCTCAAAGTAATACCGTTTTAATCCGGTTGGCCGATTGACGAATATTTTAAAATATTCTGGAATGCGTTTCGATCTTCGTATCAAAGCTACCTGGCTCATGTGAAAGCACTTAGTCTTGGCATGTTCGTGATGCCAATTAAAGCCATTATCTGGAGGAATTATGTAAATATAATCCCCATCAATAGCAAGAGTCCTTTCATGCTTGTTAATGAAAGAAATCTGCTGTCGTCTCCAAACTTTGTACTTATAGTAGGCTCCTGCAAAAACATCCTTATAGCTTGTTTCCAGATTTAATTCTGAATGTTCAGAAGATAAACGGCCATTGCCTCTGGTGGAATTACGAAGCGAGGACCTCGAATTGTTTTTCAGCTTGAAAAAGCCCCCAGCGCCACTGCTAGGATCGCTGGGATGCGACAACTTTGATAGCCCACGCTTGTATTTCATAGAGCCCCTTTTGCCAGAAGTTAGCGCTGGATTTTTAACGCCGGATTCATTGTTAAGAGTAGTATCAGGTGCTTCCGATGTCTTCTTCGCCGCGAAGTATTTTCCTTCGCCATCCGTGGCATCTGGAGTTAAGTCAGCACTTTGAATTGTGGGCAGAGCTGCCTTGGCAAAGTTCGCAGCATTCATTTTTTTTAGAGCTAAAGCTTTCACCTCTTTTTTGGAGATGAGCTCCAAATTAAAATTGCCATCTAATACTCCAAGACTGTCTTCTAAGTTCACAAGGACAGACTTCCCACTAACCTTCAGGGCATAGCCTGATGGATCCATGGATTTCATCTTACAATACTGCGAAAGGATAGCATTTACTTGAGTTGAAATGGGTACCTTTATAGTTGTAAAATTAAAAGCGGGGTTCAAATTAGGGTAAAGAAATATTTTAACATCAACCAGTTTTCCTTCCTGGACCTTTGTTGGGCCTGTTTCCGTGCTGAGAATCGGCTTGTAATAACTTAGCTGATTGATAGTAGCATCAGCAGGGTTTCTATTGGGCGTCATGTCTTCCGCTCTCTCAACGGCGCTAACTTGATCTGCTGTATATGGTAATGGAGTTTCTAATTCGTTGTGTTGAAATTCTATTTCACCTTTGACTTTGCACAAAACGACCTCGTTGTCAAAGATACTGCCAATCAACTTCTTCCGGTCTATAGTTCCGAAATTATCTTCAAAAGGCTCCCCATCTTCATCTACAATTTTGAGCTGAAAGTTGTTTGGGTTTGCCACATCTTTCTCACTTAAACCACCAGCATCGTCAAGTGCCTTGTACCTACTGGAGTATTGGTACAGTATGTATCCGATCACTTCAAATGAGGAGGCCGATTTCCTGACACTCATAAGTAGTGGCTCTTTTTTGTACTTCTGGGAATTCTGGATATACACATGCAGAAGTGTTGATTCAGATTTAGGCACTTGGTCTCCTGATACAAACGAAAAGTAGCCCATTGAGTTTGAGTTAATGCTCTTCTTTCGATTTAATACATTTGTCAATTGCGAAGTGCCTCGTGGCTCGGTGTTTGAAAGCGAAATTTTTGCGAACACCATGGGATCAAAACTTGGTTTGCGGAGAGCTCCTTTATGGTCGCTAGCTGATCTTTTTTGCCTGTTCCAGGTTTTGACCGAGCCGCCGTTGCCAGTGCCACCTAAGTTTCCCTGCGAAGGTCCTTTACCCGTCCTAACAATGCTATTCGAGGGGCTCGGCACGACGATGGTGCTTCTCTTATTATTATCGAGGACATTATGGAATGAATCGCGAACCGAAGAGTAACTCTCGGTTCTTGCTTTGTCACCGTTCGGTTTTATAAAAGAGTTTTCGTTGATGAATGCTGACTGCTGGCTTCCGTCCATTAGCTTAAAAGCATGAAATTGTGGAACAGAATTTCCAGGAATAGACTGTGGATTGAGTTGATCGTCTAGGATAGATTCACCAAGTATAGACCCATCAGTTGTTTGTTCAAGTGCGTAGCTTGAATTGCCTAATTCCTCAATATCCGAATCCAACAATGATTTTCCATAAGAAGAGACGTCGGAAGAAGAGAAAGTGGTCCCCTCCGAGGACGAGTTATCAGTATCATCAAGAACACCCGTAGTAGATTCGTGTGGTCCAATTGCGTCATTTTCTTCCCCACGAGACCTGGTAATCTTTCCCTCATCGAGGTCCAGCTCTTTCAAGTCGTCTTCGTCCATATATGAGTCAAGGTCAGAAATATCATCCTGCTCAGCAGGGCTTCTAACAGTATTTGTATCCTCTGCTGAAGTGGCACCTTTACGATCAATAAGAGCAAGTACTGAGTTACTTTTTCCGTCTGAAGATGAAAGCACGTTTTGAGCATAGCGCGGCAAATTACCTAGCTTAGAGGGCTTGTTATATTTGGCGTCATCACCTTTGAGCAGGCTGCCAAGAAAAAACTCGTCGTTCTGTTCTGCGTCGTCGTCGTCATCATCTTCGTCATCCTCTAAAGTTTCATCGTAGTTAAAGGCACCGTCATAAAAGCGCAAATTGTTATTCTTTACAGCACTGGGTTGGTCGTGCTGGTTTCTGGAATCCCTGTTCGTAACGGTGGTCTTCCGCCCATTGCCATCATTGTTGCTGTTCCCTTTAAAAATTCTGGAGAATAGCGCTCCCCGCTTCGTTTTGGGATCTTGGGGAGGACGCGAAGTATTGGGGCTCAAAGTGGAATCGGTACGATGGATCGTGCTCTGATCTGCTCTTTTTCTTAGTGTGGCTATTGCTGATTTATCCGACTGAACTGGACTTAGGTCTGGGGAACGCTCTTTGGAAGTTTTCTTCCCATGAGGACGGGTCTTCGAGCCTTTCCTAACGGTATGGCTTGAACCCCTATCTGCTGTTCCTGCGTTTGTGTTAGCGCCCTTGGTATCATCCGTTCCCGGAGTCTTTTGGTGGAATCTGGCCTCCTGCAGTGACTTAAGTTTGGCCATATAATTCTCTGAGATGGGTGGAGACTCCAAAGAATCCAAGAGGTTTTCACCATTGTCATTATAGTACAATTTTTGCAAATCTAACGGCAAATTACCACACTCTTCCGCACCAATGAGGTAAGGAGTAATTATGCGTCTTGCTTGTTCCCCATCAGACGACCCTCGTAAAAAAGATGCCCTCAATCTATTTATCGACCTAACACTGTCCATAGCACTCTACTGGGACCATTGCAGTACTCCAGCGGTTGTATCTGAAGGCTTTTCGACTTTTATCGGTAGGCCCACTGGACAAAATATTGAGAGATGTAGATGTTTGTGTTCATTTAAAGATATGATCTCTTCACGTGATGTAATTAGTCAAAGTTAACCAAACTACTTAGTGATATGAATTATAAGCATTAATCTCAGTAGAGCTAGACACCTGTGGTGTAGAATAGTATTCGAAGTTTGTTTGAGTAGGATTTCATTAGTAATCTTGAACTCATGGCTATAGATGACTTTATGCTTTCCGCAGGTGACACATATTTGCGTTATGGAGACCGCTCTTGATGGCTCTGCATGGAACAAGTTTAGGGGGTGTGGTCTTCACAGACCTCAATGACTTGGGTGTGGATGAGCTCTACTGCACTTCTATTGAAATATTCTTGAGAAAGGCATAACGAGAGAAAGCGATTTGGCCGCCACGTTGGTCATTCAGACATGCAATTCGCGCACCCTTCGAATCTTATGGACGCGCCATTTTCAGAAGGATCATCCTCTTTGCACAGAAACAGTAGCAATATGGCTCAAAACACCAGGCCCAATTACTGCGTAGGATTCGAACAATTGGAAAGTACGCTAGGTGTATACAACCAAAGGCTAGTTTGGTTGTATAGTCACCAATTTGATCCTTGCAAATAGTAAGAAAATCTCGAACGAGAATGCTATCGAACGATAATTTTCGAGAAAGATTGAAAGAGAACCCCGATGTTGACCTTTGTGGTATTTCCTGCACTGTACATCTATTGACAGGTCGTCAATTGAGAGCGGAGTGTGTGACAGAATGACGTAATAGTACAAAGTGATGGGGAGAGATGAAAAAACTCGAACTTTGCCGCCTAATTGCTCCGTAAGAGTTCTAAGAGCTCTACCGCCGCTTACCATCAGTCAATCTGCAAGAGGTATTTAAGACGGTTTGCGGAACCGTGGGTTGGAGCCTTCAAATCTAAATATTCTTGAGATTAACGACCGCTAGGTGACGAGATATCGAAGGAAAAGACTACACACATCCTTGCACAATTAATAGTGTCGGTACTCCCATGTTGGAGTGACAGAGCTGTTCACTTACTCACGTCGAACAACGAAGGGTCGTCGCTATTCGCGCCAATACTATCACGAGAAACCCCAATTAATCCTGCCTATACATGACAATCCGCTTGGCAATGTGGAGAAATTGAAAGTAATTAATGCCAGAATTTTGTACCTTGGTGCTCAGTTTTATGGTTCGTATGGGACGTAAATCGCAAACTATTCTGAGATTGGACGTTCACACCCTTCTCATAGTCTGCACGTGCTCCGTGGCCTTTATTGTTAATACTTGAAAAATAAATAAAACAAATTCGAAATGAGATGAGATGGGATGAAGTGAGATGAGATGAGATGAAATAAGAGCGGCTAGCTTTCTTTGTACCGTAGCAAATTGACGAATAAAATTTCGAAGTCAAGGTACAAAAAACTTAGAAGTCCTAGGAATAGAAATAAGTGCATCCAAAGGGCTAAAACTGTATTTTTGGAGGTTAAAAATCCCTGTTAGATACTTACGAGGTGTAATTGCAAGTATCATTATGGTACTCTCTTCCAACTGGCTGAAGCTGCAAAGTTCACACAATTCTGCCAAGCCCAAGAAATCCATAGCACCAGGAGGATCTGAAGGTGTCGGACGTGTCAACAAGATTAAAAAGGTAGCGGCGACTGAAGGGCTCAAGAATATTGGCAACGGCCAAAAAGTCTCCAAGACCAAAAACAGCAAAAATGCATCGAGTTCCTCGAAGAAGAAGAAAAAGAATATTATGAGCATTGTAAACTCAATGACTCTAGAAATGGTGAAACTTGAGGAACAAAAGTCGAAGTCGAATATTTCCGGCGGCCCGCAGGATTCACTGGCGGCTGAGCTCGAACAATCCTTGCAAGCCGACGTTGTTGATAGAAGTTCTAGCAGAACTTCAGAGGTGGGCAAATATGTTGCAATCGATTGCGAATTTGTTGGTGTTGGCCCTGAAGGTAAGGATTCTGCCCTGGCGAGAGCTACAGTTGTAAATTTCTTCGGCCATGTTGTTCTGGACGTTTTTGTCAGGCCTCGAGAAAAAGTAACAGACTGGAGAACCTGGGTCAGTGGCGTACGACCCGTAGATATGCAAAAAGCCGTTTCATTGCCAGTTGCTCAAGAACAAGTAGCAAAGACGCTTGAAAATCGGATATTGGTGGGTCATGCGGTAGCTCACGATCTGCAAGCACTTTTCCTTTCTCACCCACGTACTATGATCAGAGACACTTCAAGGCATATTCCTTTCAGGAAAAATTATGCCGGTGGCAAGACGCCAAGCTTGAAAAAGCTCTCAAAGGAAATTCTGGGCCTTGATATTCAGGGCGCTGAACACTCTCCAATCGAGGACGCAAGGGCCACAATGCTGATATACAAAGCAGATCGCAAGGAGTTTGAAAGATTACACCAAATCAAGTTCGGCCCAAATAAATAAGAACTGCAAGGTTCAAACCAAACGGGCTCAAATGTTATAACGTAAATGTAAATTACAACTTCGAGGTCTTACATACCACAAATATACATAAAAGTACCTCATAGGTCCTCATCATGCGGATTTATCATTCGCGAGATGATTTTCACAGTCAACTTCTTTCTTTCGTAAGTCGCATAAGGATTCATTCTCATGCCACTCATAGATTCATTAGAACTGTATGGGAAGTCGATCGTTTGGATTCCGGAAAGATTTCTCAGCTTCAAAAATTTGTTTGTTTGGGCTAGATGTGAGTCGCTGTGTGCGTACTCCTTCTCCTTCACAATTTCCTGAGCAATGGAGAAGACCAATAGTGGGAAATCAGACTGCACATCTAAGGTGGCGATTCGGTTTAATTCCGTACGGATAAGAGGATAAATTCGAATAACCTTCATTGGGTTTGTCCTCACCAAATGCTGCAATAACAACAGGTAGCGCGTCTTGCTAAGCTCATCAGAAGACCCCGAAGCAAAGACGATGGAGGCCTGATAGAGAGCTATTAAGGAGGCATCAGAGTTTGATTCCATCCATGCTAAAAGAGTTTTCGTGACGAAATTTTGCTCGTCGAAATAGAACAAATCCTCATCAATCTCTAAATCACTTAGAATCGTGTTAAGCTTTGAGGGACCTGATATCTGATACACAATCAGAAGATAACATAGATAATCATCACATGGTGCATATGTCAAATCATTGTAAGACAGCGTCAGAAAGAGGACTAAGCATTCAACTGACGTTGTCTTCACATGGGGAACAAGCATCCCTTTGCTAATCAAATTCAAAACAACATGAGGAAAATTATCTTTGGTCCACTTAACATCACTCATTGCTTCCAGTTCGACCAACAGAGGTTCCGCAAAACGTCGACTGGCAAAAATCATGGATTTCAAAGATGATCTCTCAACGCTCTGATCCACCGACGATATGCGCCTAACCGCATTTGCCATAAAGAGCAAACCGCCATGGTAAAAAATTGTATTTGGCGACTGGGAAAAAGTAGCGGCAAGCCAAAAAAGTCGCCTCAGTAGGATCGAATGTGGTTCGAGACCTAACACGACCTTACTATAGGTGAAAGAGTGCGAAATGACAAAAAAAATTAGCTCGTCACTGATGTATGGTTCGGCCACTGTCTTGATTGTTTGTAAAAGCATGTTTTTGCACAAAAACTCAGACATTCCTTGCTGCCCCATAATTCCAATTATCATTGCTGCTCTGGCAGACAAAAATGAGTCCACATTGAATACAGCGTCCATTACGTACTTGTTGTACTTGGCTTTCCACTGCACGACGTCTGTTTCTGATGCGTTTTCCATTAAGAAAATGATGCTGCTCACAAAATGCTCTAAAGTGGTGAATTTGCTTAAAAAAGAAGAGGTGCTAAAGCTTTGCAAAATTCGACCTTTATCTTGACTGAACCCAGACATGAATCTCATCTTTTGACGTGAAAAAGTCTCTTTGACTAAATCTAGGTTTTTTTTCTTTTCAATAGATAAAGATTCGTTTGTTGATAGCGACTGGCCTACATTCATCAACAATTTGTGTAAGGCAAGCCTCATCTCTGAGGGCCCAACATCAATGAGAAGAGAGACAATGTACAAGACCTCGGGCAGAAACAGTTGGGAAAGAAGAAGAGAGTCAAAAAACAGCGCTACCGTGATATTGACAAGTATAATCAATTCTGACCAACTATTTGTAGATGCTTCCATCTTCAGAGAGGGCAAAAACGATCGAGAAACCCTCAGAATTCTGTTCACAACCTCGCTGCACATCTCAACTGTAGAGACGCGGGTTAATAGCGAAACGGCATTCTTCCAATCTCCGCCCTCCGAATCTCTGTCAATGGAATGATTGACAATTTCATCAACAATAACTGCTACAAGATCAGCTTCGAGTATTAGGGTTGACCAAATACACTGACTGTAAACCATGAGTAACCTCGAGTCTTTCACGCTGAGCTTTATTAATGTTCGAATGATGTAAGATACGTTCTCTGGACCCTTTTCATCGTCAGCTAGGTACACGTATTTGTAAAGATTGGCAGCCCAAGGAGTGAGGGCGCTGATAACATGTGGAATGTGATGTACCTCAAAGATACCCGATAGCCCTTCCAAGATTGACTTCCAAACTACTAATGACAGTTCTGGTGCAGTCTTAGAAAGTCCCTTGAACAAAGAGTCGCAGAATGCGGATGTGTCATGAGGAACATGAACTTCGGGCGATATACGTAGTTTGTTTTCAAAGTCCAATCCAAATGATTCCTGCGTTGCCGCCAAAACGTTATACGATATATTCTTCACTTCTTCGTTATCGCTGCAAAAACCCGCATAAATAACCAGCAAAAGGCTACCAATAATTTCGTTAATCTCCTTCTCATCATTTTGAAAAGCTTGGGTTTGCTTTTGATTTTCGTAGTTCCCGCTGTCATATTCTTCCTCAATCCTAGCTTGGGCATAATACAAAATCTTGATGATCTCCAGATATTTTGAGCTGCAGAAGACTAATTTCATTCCATCATCAAAATTAATTGTAAATTCTAAAGGCACGCCTGTTTCAAATGATACGACTGTTGACGCAACTCCTGCGACTTCATATACGTCATTGAAGTTAATTTCCACGACGTCATCTATGCCAGCAACTTTGAAACGGTACGGGGTTTCAGAAATCAACTGAAAGTATTTGTTACCGATTTTCATTGTAACTGGCGTGAAACGGCTCTTCTGATGATCATATAACGAAACGTCTCGTAATGTGACTCTCACATCCGAAAAGACATCGTTGGAGAATGACGTCAACTTCAGGCTCTTAATAGCATTAGAGCTGATGTCACTGTTAATAAATTCGTGAGGAGTCTTGTATGGTTGTAGATACGGGTTGTGTCCCTTAAATATAGGAAGCCACCATGTCAAAATTTTTTCGGTCATGTTGAAGTAATAAAAATGGGCACAGTTTTTAGCAGCTTCATCAGGTATCAAATTGAAGAAGAAGGACATGAGCTTCTTGTCCGACGCTGCGTGGGAGTTGAATCCCGTGCAATCAATGACAAAATAATGTTTAGAGCTCCAAACTTTTGCGTACACCTGAAAAGTGCGATAGGTTAAAGCCTCGCTATCACAGGACTGCTTTTGGAGTAAGCTGTATGTTACCACAATAATAGGAATGCCATCTGATGAAACCGCCTCATGTATGAAAGGAATATCATCCTTAAAATCAAACGTCCTCAGAGAATGCCTTGACATAAAGTCATAAAGTTCAGGATTTTCATCCATTTTATCCCTTATTGATGAAGGTATCTCGTTTCTGAATTCCATTCGCGGTTGACCTAACGTCCATAATAAAAAGTAGGTAGCTCTTGAGACTTCTTTCAACGTCTCGAAATCTTCAGTGGACTTGATGCCGGATATTATCTCACTTCTGACTTCAAGCCCATGCTGATAGATGTACCTATGAAAATAGTTGAACTCATTGAGTGTGACTTTTCTTTCCATTGTAAGTGCTATTGACACAATGCGGTTCGGCCGCGCAATCTCGGTAAGATAAACAGAGACCTTCTCGCCACATTCTTTTAGAAAAGAAGACTTTGAATTGAGAAGCGGCCATTTCATGGAGTTTATCGACCCATTTGCAATGTTTTGAACAACTTTTGCTAAGGTAACAAATGCTTTTTTCTGCCTCGGAGAGACGATGTCAACGATATTTTCAGTATCAGGACTTACCAAAGCTGGGCAGAAAAACCTTAAGAAGATGAAAGACCCCACTGCCACAGTTTCATAACCTGGAAATTTCTCCCGCACGCTCAAAAAGATCGACTGACAGATCAGAAAGAACTCAGGAGGAAAGGACGGAACTGAGTCCACTATAGAATCAATGAGCATTCCCAGGTATTTTGTGAAAAGAGTGACATTTTTCTTAGCATCGGGGTGGTCTAACGTTATCTTTTCAATTTCGAAGTCTTCACCATTGGCCACTATTCCAGTCAA
This sequence comes from Lachancea sp. yHQL494, assembly GCA_030562185.1. Classification (NCBI taxonomy): domain Eukaryota; kingdom Fungi; phylum Ascomycota; class Saccharomycetes; order Saccharomycetales; family Saccharomycetaceae; genus Lachancea; species Lachancea sp. yHQL494. The sequence goes on along the minus strand of JAJMGS010000083.1, from coordinate 146,390 downwards.
AACCGGCTTGAGAATCTCTGTTAAATATTGACTGCCCTTAAGTCTCGAAAACATGGACAAGGTTCTCGTGGCGCAGCTATTTCTACGCAGAACATCTGCATAGCGTGAAGCGTTTTGAATTTCATCCTTTATCAACTCGACCACTATTATATGTGAAGCATTTTTAACCTCGTATATGGTTAGTATACTGCTTGCGAGGGCATCAATATCGTTGGCAGGGCATATTCTTGCTACCAATGGCAAAAGCTGAGGGAATTTTAAAGTTTGTACAACATAATCTTCGACTAAATCATTCTTCCTCATATTTGCTTTCGCTTTATGGATATCAAAATTGGAAATAATCTCCACGAAGACTTTTAGAAAAGCAACTTTTATGCTTTGGTTGTTAGAGTACCCAATAGGAAGTGCATATCTTAATCCTACGTCCACATTCGCATTCAGAAGATTTGTCAAAGAGGTGATAATATTGTCATTTAGAACTCCAATTTTGTGACGAAGGGTTGAAGGGTATATGTCAACTGCAGACGTCTTTTCCAAACCCTTAAGTAAGATGCTGAAATAGTTTCCAAAAGTAACAGCCTTCGATCTCTTCAGCTCGCCTTCCGATATTGACAGAGGAACCTCCAGCATCAAATCCTTGGTGATATATGCAAGTGCTTTGGAAGATTCGATCGAGGTATCGACGTAGAGATAGTCGAGATCTCTACGAATCAGGTCCATTTCTCGATGAGGACGACCTAAATTCTCAAGATCGAGTTCTTTGAAAATGGCAGATTTGAACCATGAGATGGTCAACCGTAACCACTGATTCTTTATGAGAAGGTATCCTGATACGCATAGGCTCTGCTCCGTGGTCTCAAAAGATTTTAACATCTTGGATAAATGAATAATAGCTTTGTAATATCTCGTAGATGTATGGCTCACATTCTCGACTATTTTGAACAGCTGGCCTATTAATGATAAGAGTTGAAATGAAACGAGTATCAGTTCTTCCTTAGCATCTTCTCGTTCCAGGATGGTGCGCACGACTAGTACAATCTGCTCTAGAAGTAGAACAGATGACTCATTTTGTGTCTGCGTCAGATCCAAGGCCTCAAGTTCGTCGGCTCGTATTTTCAAGTGCTTGAATAATAATTTGAAAGCAAGGGGATGGAGCTCTGTGCTTACGATGTCTTTAGAATTTTCGCGGGTCAGCAGGTCCGGGTCATTCAACCAAGAGCACTGCATTGAAAGGAAATAATCGACAATTTCCACTACTTTATGCTGCATACTGGCAAAGTGATGACATTCCGCGACCATTTTAGAGTCGATTGTTAAAAAAGTGCCACAGGACGAAGCAACGAAACCAGCCACATTTCTAAAATGGTTCGCTGCAGTGGGGTTGAGGCGGGGGTTGCGCATGAAGCCCAACCACTGATTATACATCAACTGTAGGGTGTCGAATAACATTCTATCTGGAAATTCGACGTATTTCAAAATATCGCTTCTGAGGCGTCGTTGAAAAGCTACTGCACCAGTTGAGACGTAGTTATCCTTGCACATCGAGCGAAAAAACTTTCTATTGTATTTCGCAGTATCTGTTGCTTGTCCCATTATCTGATCATGGGAGTTCAGTTCCCTCAAAAACGCCTTAAAGCATGCTCTAAGCAGTTTATGAACCTTGGGTTCATGAGAGTACAGAGAAGCCAGAAGTGCTCGGCCAGTAGCACCATGAAGTAAATGATAAGTTTCCTCTTCGACACTTTTCAAGGTTGCCACATCGAAGCTCGATTTCAGTTCGAAACGAACGTCTATGTATTTCACGATAACATCCAACAGCTGTTCTCTTTTTGCATCATCCAGGTTGAGGTTAAATAAAGTAGCTGATAAAAGTGTCACCAAGTAAGCAGCTCCTTTGTACAACGCCAAACGAATTTTGTGCGCATTTTCCACCCTCTCTAATTTAAAGGCCCAAGTAGCAATTATTCCAGCAAAGGATCGGGCCGTCGTTTGCACAACGGGCTGATCATCTACCAAACCAACAAACAAGGGTTTTACAAGTAGATTGTAATCCTCAATTACTTCTGCCGGGCTTTGACCGCCCAAAGTCACGAAATAGTCGTCGACGATTCGTTTGTAAACAGATATGATATTGACCAATGTGGCTCTTGCGTCGGCCAAATCCGTGTATGTTAGATTATGTGTGAACACTGGATTCTCATTAAAGTTTTTTTGAACAACCGCCTGTGTATTCGAAGATAAACTACCGTCCGACGGCTGCCTCGACCGCGAAAATCTCAAAGGCGATCTCACATTCCAGTGTGTATTATCTAGCTGTGAACGCACACCATGAAGTGATTTATCTCCCTCAAAAGAATAGGGTACCTTTGAGTTCGTCTTAGTACTGGCCGTAGGAACCGGTGACCCTGACAGTCTTCGGGCGCGAGGAGCCAGGATTTCAGATCTTTCATTTGTACTCTTATGCACACTGTTTTTCTCATTATTGGAGCTAGTCCCAGATGATACTGAGGATGACGATGTGGTGCTACCGATGTCAGTCTTGTTATTACTTTGCTGCGACGTAGGTGGATGTACCGGCCTCAATGGAAAGGTTGGAGAAAGGGATCTTCCTACCCTCGAGAAATCCGCACTGTTTCTCAAAGTTCCACCCAAAACTCCCTCTACAATTGAAGAAATGTCGTCTGAGAAATGCGGTGACGCTGCTAATATTACATCCGACATTTCAATCAGCGTCGTTCTGAAGAATTCGGTAGACTTCAATACCATTTCTAATCTTAACCTCGTAACATTCGGAATACTAAAGAAGAGTTTATAACCCTCGGTGAGAGTTCTCAGATGTTTACATCCTGTGCGTTTGTCTTGTGCGTACTGATTTAAACGCGTGATAAAGGAATCTGGGGCGATGATCAGCGCTGGAGCAAAAAATGCTATCTGAAGTTTGGTATGAGCGGTTGGATTGCGAGATAAGCATCTTGCAATTACAGGGTTTTTCTTTGATTTGGAAGGGTCGCAAAGCTGCAAGGAATCACCGACAACAAAGAGTAATCTCTTGCTGAAAGAGACAACCGGAGAATCTTCATCGGCTAGATAAATAGAGGAGGCCGCCCTGAACATAAGAACCAAAGTCCTGAGGGTATCGAGCAAAGAGGTGTCGGATACAATTTGAGAGCCATTAATATTTTTAATCAACGTCGTCAAAAACTTGATTTTTTTGCTACTTGACGTGAAAGATGGAAACCTGAAAGTCTGGAGCCTTTTGGGCTTGGAATGTCTGATCTTTGACAGCTGGTTTTGGGGCTTCTTTTTTTCATCTTCTAGGTTGGACTTAGGTAAGATTTCTTCAGATTTTGAAACGAGTTCATCAGGAATATGCTTAAAGCTCACGATATTCATCTGCTCAAAAGCGTTTGGCTGGAATAGAAGCATGACTACCAGGAACCTTAAAATGGATAGATTTGAGATATCGTCTACTTGAAATAAGACACCCGACAGAGCTGGTGAGTTGAGAAAGTCTGAGTTCAAAGGATAGCCTTGGGAATCAACGTCGTAACGAGAGTATGTATAAGATCTCCTCAGGTCTGTGGTATCTGACTGGAAGTAAGAGGCGCTCCCTGAAGACGATGTTGGTGATGAAACATCAGATGAGGGGGGAGAGCTCTTGAATTCTGAGATTGCAGCATTGGATGTTGCAGTTGTGGTGAGTAGGTTTGAGAGGTTGAAGTTAGAGTACACATCATCAAAAAGTGATGAGGAATACTTGCTAGTAGCATGTGCAGCATCGTCTTTCGAGGAGTTTTTAATTTCTTCAATCACCGCAGCATACTCGTGAGGTCGTGACAGGATCCAGGTCATTATTGCTTGAGAGACAAACAATAATAACAGCTCTTGGTGTGTGTTTTTCTTTACGCTTTCTAGGACCTTCGAAATGTTCTGTAAAAACGTCGGCAGGTTTGTAGGAGTCACATAAAATGATGAGAACATGTCTAAATATGGTACAATGTCACTTTCATTGCTGGTGTGTGTTACCACTAGTGGATTTACGATATTCGTATCAATAAATTCTGAAAATTCGGTAGGATTGGCTGCCGATGTGAAACGACTTAAATAGTCCAAGTTCTTGACAACGAGCTTGAAAAGCGGTGAGCTTTCTTGGTCACTAGCGTTGGAATTTTCACCTTTGCCGCTGGAGGTTGGATTGGACTGACTAGGGTGATGTGATGAAGAGGCTTTTCGCGGTGTGCGCATCGATGCGGTGTTGAACTTGAGCCTGCTTATTACTTGTATAAAAGACTTTGCAATTGCTGGATCGAGCGCTTTGGGGCGCGCAATGTGAAAACACAGTTTTTGAGTAGCGAACCCTACGTCGTTCTTCGATATTGTTTCTTCTTGATCTGCATAGTCGTCACTTTGGCTTGTTTGTTGGGCATCCTCATACTTCCAGCAGATCTCAGCAATATCGCTAAGTAGTCGCAGCAAAACTATCAGCGAAAACAGAGCTTTTTCAGACAAGATGCTTGTCTTTTGTTGTTTCGTAATGATATCTATCAGACGCATGCTTTCTTCTATGACGACATCGATACTATAAGTGGTGGCCAAGTTAAATAAAAGTAGCCGACAGTGGGCGAATGAAGGTTCACTCTCTACTTCGATATAGCCGCCATTGCCCGATTTTATCGGCAATGCATTGAAGATCAACTCATAAGTAAATCTCACCAGCGCGATGGCCATTTTCTTTCACTAATAGTTCGAAATCTGGTCTTTCAGCCCTTATGCAATCTTTGTGATGCTCAGGTGTCTTCTGCTTCAAACCTGGGCCTTGAACTAATACGTTCGGATCAGAATTTTAGACGACGCAGAATACAATTTGTCTTTAAAATTATTCATACCCCTTGGAATTGAACATCGATCCGCATTATATACGAAAAGGTAGTAGTTTTATATGGCTTAAACTATAGTTCAATAATGGTAGATACTCTAGAGCATGCACACTTCATCACAAGTTCGTTCTAATTGCAAGCTTACCGGAAAACCGCCTCATGAGATGAGCCCAACCTGCAACAGGATAAAAATCTTGAATACGGTTTTGAAATAACTTCAATCGGTACTCTGCATACCGATGATCTATCAACGATCAATACTGCGAGCTCAAGAAATAGATTTTCTATGAATTTACTATGCTATCAATTGGCGAATTATTGAATCCGTTGAATTTACTACCTTTCCACAAGCCACTATAGGATCAAAGCAGGATACTGAAATTGTTCATGCCGGGCTTGTCTCGCAGGATTTGCTTCTTGGAAAGATTTTCTAAAGGCCGTGACCATGAGGCACTCTTGCTTAACTCTTGACTAACCTCTTTCGATGCTTTTGTGTTGCGTTCGAATAGTAGGTAAATTATTTTGTGAGACTTATGCTTCTGGGCAGCCCGGTAACCAAGATATGTCATGATAGCGTATAGCCTGGCTTCACTCATATAGCGGGAATTTGCGACACATGGCAGTGGCAACACGAGGAACAGGTAGGTTGAGGCTACATCCCTTCGCAGGAATTTGTAAAACCTGCTCAGCATATCGCCTCGAAGCTTTGGCGTGGGAACAAAATTCAAAACAAGGGAGCACGAGATCAAGTCGAAGCGTTCAGAGTCATCACTGGGAATTGGCCTTTCCATAAAGTCCTGGCGTTGTATACTAATTGGATCGTTAGAATTCAAGTCGATACGCACCACCGGCTTGAAAATACTACTGGTGGAAATTGCATTGTTGATACTTAAGGATCCCAGTTCCAATGCTCTATATTGATGCTGTGGGTTTCTAATTTTGCGGAACCATTCGATCAGGATCTTCGAGGAATCCCCTCCGCGACTTTTATCCTGTCCTATTGTGCTTGCAAGTTGATAATTCTTTAGACCGCCGCGCTGGTTGATTTCAAACATTACGTAGCCTAGAATTCGAGCCAAAGACTCAAGATCTTGGATTCCCTGTATGCTAATCATTCGGGCCTCTAATTGTGGATCCGGATGTAATCTGCACCAACCTTCATCGTAGTATTTTTTTAAGCCCAGAGTTTCAACTTTATCCGTGACGATTTTCTTAGTACAGGCTTCGTCATTTTCAGCAAGCTGCAAGTTTATTTTTGCAGCTATGATCTGCCTTTTGCTGATCAATAGGTGGAAGCGTCTTATGATTCTTCTAGCTTTTACTGGCTTGATCGTGGGTTGCTGTGGGAAAACTGAGCTGCCAGTAACCATTTTCCTCCTCTTCAGCAGCATTGGTGAGATCAAATAAGCGACGACTATATGCTCGGTCGCCCTTCAACACTGAGCGATCACCTCTTCACTACAAAAGTTGATTCAATGTTCTCCAGATTTTTTTTAGCTCATCGCTAAATCCAAAAATTTTCATTTTTAGATGGAAGATCGTTTTGACCTACGCGATGAGATATAACAACTGGTATACTTCACGTACTCGACTTACAATGGCTAGCAAACTGACTAGTAGGGTTAAGAAAGCCCATAACAACGATATGAAAGCATCACGTAAATTAAGCGGCCCTAAACAGAGACAAAAGAAGGTTATGAAGGCGACCAAACGCAAATTAGAAGGAAAGTTTAAAACTGAAAGAAGGAGAATGGAAGTAGTAGATGCCTCTAAACTCAAGTGGCGATCTGTAGACATACCTGATACTATGGATGACTACGGTGGGTTTTACGGCCTCGAGGAAATTGATGGTATTGGTGTTGAAGTTGTAAATGGTAATGTGCAGTTTATCGCCAGGGACCCCAAAAAAGTGATTAAATCTCAGCCTGAGCCCTCGGAGGACAACGAGATAGATCCAGAGTGCCATGATGATGGTCGAATGAAGGAACTCATAGAATTCGAGAATATGGACGATCTAAAAGATGGAGAGCTAAGTAGTGCATCATCCGATGAGTTGGAAAAACATGCTGAGTACGGAAAGGCGGAGACGAGATTAGAAGTTGTAGGACCGGGTCTGGAACATGAGGGTAAAGATTCCGATAACAGTAGACACGAAACGCAAGAGGAAAAGCATCAAGAGCCATCTGACGATGATTCATTAGAGGAAGAGGGGCAAAAAAGAGGAGATGAACAGCAGCCGGAGGACGAACTAGAGTCCGAAGTCTTCAGTGGCGACTTTGACATCGAAAATATAGAACCTGATCTACTTCCAGATTGGACAAGCCGAATGAAGCTCTCCGTTACAACATTGCAAGGTCTTTCCGAACAGTACTTCATAAGACCCACAGAGATTCAGATCAAAACTATCCCCATTGCTTTGGAGGGTAGCGATATCATGGGGAAAGCTTCAACAGGTTCTGGGAAAACTTTGGCCTTTGCCATCCCCATTTTAGAAAAGCTGGTCGCAGATAAATCGGGCAATAGAACTATTGGTATTATTTTTACGCCAACAAGAGAGCTAGCGCACCAAGTTACCCAACATATTCAGAAGTTGGCATTTTCTATAAATAAGAAAAATCCTTATGCCATTGTTTCTCTCACGGGTGGCTTGTCGATTCAGAAGCAAGAACGGCTACTGAAGTATGAAGGTTGTGCCAGGATTATTATTGCCACACCTGGAAGATTCTTGGAGATTATTGAAAGAGATCCTAAGTTAATTGATCGCTTTTCCAAACTTGATTGTTTAGTTCTTGACGAGGCAGACCGACTACTTCAAGATGGGCATTTCGACGAATTTGAGAAGATCCTCAGATATTTAGGCAAGGCGCGAAATATGAAGAAGAAAGCTAAAAGTGAATATGCCGGAACAGGATGGCAAACAATGGTTTTTTCAGCGACCTTTTCGATGGATCTATTCAACAAGCTTACAACTACAACCTGGAAAAAGGTGGGAGGCAACAATGATGATGATGAGATGAAGCAAGCACTTCAGCACCTTATGACGAAGATACACTTCAGGTCTAAACCGGTCATTATCGATGTCAATCCCGACAAAAAGATACACTCAAAAATCAAAGAATCGTTGATTGAATGTTTACCCACGGAAAGAGATCTTTACACGTACTACTTCATAACGGTTTACCCGGGAACCACGTTAGTTTTCTGCAATGCAATTGAATCTGTCAAAAAGTTAAATGCTTACCTCAACTTTCTAGATATCTCATCATTCCAAATCCACTCTTCCATGACTCAAAAGAACCGTCTAAAAAATCTTGAGAAGTTCCAGCAACAAGCTTCGGACAACAAAGTAACAGGAAAACCGACTGTGTTGATAGCAAGTGATGTTGCGGCCAGAGGTCTTGACATTCCAGATATACAGCATGTTTTGAACTATCATTTGCCAAGGAGCGCAGATGTTTATATCCACAGATCAGGAAGAACTGCGCGTGGTGAGAATGAAGGCGTATCGGTAATGATCTGTTCTCCTCAGGAAGCGATGGGCCCACTTAGAAAATTAAGGAAAGTTCTGGCTACAAAGACAGGAGCTCAACATGGTAAAAAGTGGCAAAAAGACGTTCCTGTCTTCCCCATTGAGCCCGGGATTTTGTCGCAATTGCGAGAAAGGGGCTCATTGGCAAATGAACTCGCAGAGGATCAGCTAGCCACACGATCGCTAAAAAAGGACGAAAACTGGCTAAAACAAGCAGCCGATGATTTGGGAATAGAGTTAGATTCGGAAGACGAATCCAAAGATGTCATCCTTGCGAAAAACAAGTTTAAGAAGCAGAACAAACAGCTAGGGCAGGAAGAAATCAAGAATTTGCGCTTTCAACTAAAAGAGCACCTTAATAGGCCAGTCCGGAAAGACCTAAGAAAAAGTTATCTGACGGGAGGCTTTACAAACCTCGCTGATGATTTGGTGAAGAAGAAGGGTCACTCAACCATCATTGGTCATGACAAAATCGATGCCTTAGCCTTGTTGAAGAAGAAGGATAAAGGTCGCAAACAGTAGAATACAACTTCTATCATAAATGTTCGGTGACGACAAGGATGAAAATCAAGAATCAAGAACAGACATCTTTAGGTTAAATTGATTAAGTTTACAAAATGCCTATCCGATATACACTGGGCTATTACCCCAGTAAGGTTGCCTTTTTTGGAAAGAAAAATACAGTCTTGAAACATTATCCAGTGTTATGCAATTAGATGAAGTCATAATCTGAGCCCTCGTCCTCATCGTAGTACTCGTCATCAGATTCATCTACGAGCTGTTCGAAATTGACTTTATAACGCAGCATTGCACCAATGCCACCAAATCCTGTTACAAACTGAGCACCTTCCGAGGATCTATCAGTAACAAATTCCAAAGTAGCACCATAGTTTTTATAGTTTTCGGCCAGCCACTCAACCAGGGGCAGTTCTTCAATAACTTCCATCTCCATTCCTGTGGCCTTGTCCACGTTGTAAGACTTGTCCTCTTGCTCGGGCTCAGCGAATCGCAGAACTTCACTGTCCTCGGAGTCTTTGAATGTGTATCTGATAGTTTCCAAGTTTTCGAAAATAATTAGGGTCTCCACAGCACCCAGGTCTAAGGCCTTTAGTGTATCGTCAATACCATAACAAAATTTACCGGTATCTTGAGAAATTTCGTCGAAGTAGCTTGTGATCAATTTCTTTTCTTGAATGAATTTAACATTTGCCAAAGCCTCCGCGGATTGTTCAATCGCCTGATTAAACCCATTTTCACCACCATATGAAATATCGACAATTTTAACAATTCTAGTTGCCAGTCTCTGATCGAAGAGTTCAGACTTAGCTAGATCGGTCTTGAAGTCTGCAGAACCAGCCAAAATCAGACCTTTGACGTTAGGCTTGTCGTTAGTTATGAAATTCTGGACTGCTACCTCGGCCACCTTTCTTACGTAGTTGTGCCTCTTTTCTTCTCTCAAACGAGCAAAACGGACGGCGGACTGACCACCTCTTCCGTGCTTCTTGGGCAAATCGACGGTAAATTTATGCAGCACGGTTCTAGTGTTACCAGACAGAAGACCGAACAGAGACCCTTGACCATCCATGACGATGAATCCAAACTTATCATCTGCTTCAAGCAACTCTGACAGCACGTCTGTGTGGAATTTATTGTCACATAGGTACAAAGATGTGTTGATAGGCTTGTACGGCTCAATGTCAATAGTGACCTTCTTTTCCTTGCCTTCTTCTGTGATAATATCACCACAGTACAGTACGAGCCCATTAGGTGGTACTTTGGTGTATAATTTCAGTTTCTGCTGCGTAGATGTGATAGCACCCAGAACCGAAAGACGGTTAACCCTAGACTTAATGTTCGAGGCTGTACCATATTCATCTGTCAGCATCCGTTGGATCATCGATATTTGGCCCTTTGGTGGAATCACAAGAGAAATCATAGAGGTACCATTACCTCTGGCCTTTTCCAAAGACTTGATCAATTTTTTGACTTTCCAAATGGCAATGTTCTTCTCAGCGTCCGTTTCCATCTTAGCAATTCAGTTTATTCTAAGAGATATATCTAGTAGCGGTTTCTAAACCTGAAAGGATCCGATAGGCGTTCTAATGGCTTTCCTAGTTTTTAGCTAAGATCCATAAATTCTTGAAATATCTTAAAATTTTTCACTGGTAGAGCGATGAGCTAGGGTTAAGCGAACTTTGATCACGTGTAATGCCGAAACAGTAAGAGATTTCAACATAGCCTTGGAAGAAGGTATATAATTTTGCCCAACTTAGATGAAGCCTAAAGAGCTTGGTGGTCAGCCTCCTACAGTCTCTCGAGTTATGGCTGGCGACCCCCTTTGCAAACTTCTAAAACTTCAGTTATACACGTCATGAAAAGCATAATTTGGTAGCATACATAGAAGCACTTACCGAGGAAATTGAGCGAACGTTGCTCCTAAAATCAAAATAAAAAAGACTACTCAGCGGTGGGCGCAACACATTTTGGTCACCTGTACCTTTCAAAAAGATTGGTATCATTTACCTCCTAAGTATCAATATCACTATCACTGAGAAAATCATAGTCTTCCAGTTCGGAGTGTCTAGAATCCTCATTGCTGACAGTGTTGCTGATAATATCGTGGTCGTCTCCGTCGTCATGCGCTTCGGAGTACACGGACTCTGAGATTCCTAACATCATAGGTGGTCTTAAAGAGATAGTGGATCCACCCTTCGAACAACCAGTGTATATCACTTGGTCATCGTGATCGACTAGATCTATCTGGCAAGTGTTCTGCATTGAGAAATTGTCGATCAGTCCGCGGCAGTTGAAGTTCAGTGTCTTATAGTTACCCTTCTGAAACTCGTGAGGTCCCATATGCAATGTGCACTTGATTGGAATTGTATCGCTTTGAGCCTCGAAGTAACGAAACACGAGCTTTAACCCATTCGACACCGAATCTGGACCCTTGTTCAGGAGCCGAAATGAAATAACGTGCTCGCGTTTACTCATCTCCACTTCGATCAAACTTTCATCCTCGCGTGCAGTCTCCACGGATGTGTCCAAGGAACTGAATGTCATGTCGCTGCATCTGGGCGCAAGAGTCATATCAACAGCCTCGAAAAGTTTCGCCTTGTCACCACCCACTTTGTGCAAGAGTTCTTGGTAGCTCTCATGGTCGTCAACCAATTCTGCTAGCTCACTTTCAGACTCGACTTTCGAGAAGAAATCGAAGACTTTAGAGTCGCGATCTGGAATATCGATAACGACATCTTTGTCAGAGTTGCTAACGCAAAACAGGTTGGGTTGTTGTCCAATTTCGGGCTTCGCGGCGGTGCCACCACTGAACAGGGAGCTGGTAGCAGTTCGTTCATTGAAACTCTTCCACAATTTGTTCAAGTGGGGGTCTGGGATATTGACCATAATCATGTTGTGGTACTTCTTATGGGTTCCATTCTCAATACCTAGGGCCACACAGTCAGAACAAAGATCATAATTGAAGCAATACAAGCACTTATACCTCGGGCCTTTGATGAACCCCGCCTCGTTGCAACACCCGCTAACAGGTTCACGGCTGCACCAGGACTCAGGATAGCATCCATCGCAAACAACTTCTTCGTGCAATGTGTCAAATTTGGTACCCAAAGGTTCTGCCGAGGAGGCCGACGTAGAAGAGCTAACATCTTTCTGTTTCTTTGAAAGCGAGAGTTCAAGCTTTTGAATTGATTTGATCAGGGACTCTAAGTGTTCTGTCGAGATTGAAATGGATGGCGTAGTTGGTTGGCCTTCGGAGCGTCCCTTCGCTTGCGTGGCTGCAGAGCTTCCGATTCGTTTGACGCTAAGTTTCGCAGCATGTTGCGCTTCGAAGCGAGATCTGAATAGCGAAACATCTGATTCGTCGTTAAAATACCCTAAACAGGACCCCGCTTCTCCAAAATACTCGTAGTATAAAACACCAGATCCCACTGCGTTCGCCACTCCGTACTGAGAATAAACTAGCTCATCCAAATACTCCTTTGTGATTGTAGTTGGTGCGACCCTGAAGTACCGTCCATCCGTGTCTGAGTTCCAGTACAGATACAGTGGATAAAGGTTGTAAGATTTGCTATTCTCCATGGTCGATTTATTTAGTGCTGGCTGGTACTGGCTGAGACTGGTCAGCTTTTATAATTCCAAAGCGTTGTTCCAAACAGCAATCAAGATGACCTTTCACTAACCGTTTAACGATTATATAGTAGTGCTGAAAGGAGGTATGTCTCGAACTAGTCGAAAAGCGTTTGTATGTCTTCGGAATCTGGGGGACATCTAGTTTATCTATTCGGGTTTTATTTCAGGGGATCCTATCATTTACGTGAAGGATGATCTGTAACATTGATAATAAATTGACATTACTACTGGACAGGATAGTTCCAGCAGCGAAACGGGGTGGAACCGGTATTCTTCTGCTGATGTCTATCAAAAGAAGCTTCATGTTTTATAGCATACATTTAGAGAATTGAACAAAATTAAAGATGATGATAGCCATCAAATAGTAGTGAGTAGAGCGGAGAACGTAACAATTAGTAAAGTTTTGCCTTGCGCATTAGCAGTGAGCGTATCTCCACTCAACGCTTGGCCACAGGCTCAAAGTCTGGAGGATGGAAGGTAAAAGTAGAGTTGCATTTGTCGTCGTAACCGGTAAATTCGTCGCTAACATCCACCCCGTTGGTTCTAGCGAGCAAAATTTGCTGCGTAGAGAGTCCCACCGGATCGTGAGCTATCCAAAGCTTAGGTGCAGGGTCCGTCACGGAAGGATCTGTATAGGCGGTTTCCAAGAAGTCCTTATCATAATGTACGGTGTTGTTGAAGACATATGGAAGACTTCTACGCACAGAGGAGAACTCGTAGCTTATGTGGGGCTTGAAGAAGTAAGCGATCCTGCCTTTCCATCCAACTTGGGCAGATACATCAGGTGGGAAGGCACAGGGGTCTTTGGTGACGGCATGAGAGTCAGAAAACACGTTTCCGGCGTCAGCATTTGTCACAATGGCTCCGTTGGCATCGATTGTATGTGTTAGGTTTTCGTTGGTGGTCAAGCCTTCCACGTCTTTGTAGCTGTACTTGTGGAACTCCTCGTCCTCGGGAACAAAATTAGGTTCGTCCGAATTGGTGTTCGCTTTAGTGATACTGGATGATTGACGCCTCTTCCCAGCGTCAGATTCCTTTTCGATATCAGCATCATCGTCAGACAAAATGCCAGCCTTCTTCAAATCGGATGATGTGGCAGGTTGAATAGCACCACCCGTTTCACTTTCGTCCAGTTCACGCTTGAGCTCTTCTCCCGTGCTCTTAATCTCACTTAGGCCTTGGTCCTTTGCAGGGTAGAAAAAAGTACTTTCGCCTCTAGCGTACTTGATAGCGCTTAGTGGCACCGTATCAAATAGAGGAATAAATCTTCTTTGGAAGTATAAGTGGCATAAAACGGTAAAACCAATGAAAACCGCTTCGAGAACAAGCGGACCCCACGTTTTGGCCATGATGAATAGACCAAGCAAACAGACTTCAGACAAGTATAACCCGAGGAAAACCTGAAATAGAGCTCGGCCGTATCCTCTGCCCTTCATATCAAAGGAGAACCCGAAAACGTAGTTCAAGTTGTAGGTGTAAGCCAGGTAAAAGAAAGCAAGCGCGAATGTGGAGAAGACCATCAAAACAGGCGCGATAATTGAGTAACAAATGAAGATGCAAACCATAAACTCAATACCTGGAAACATAACACCCCAACTTGGCTTCGACAAAGTGTTGTAACGGTTCCATTTCTGTCTTGGGGTAGAGTCTAAGATTCTCCCCAAGATTTTGCTCAATATCAGATTAACCACTTGCAGTAGCGCCCCACTTGGAAACATTAAACCCTGTAGCAAGAAATAAGCGATATAAAAATTTGAAGCTTTCGGTAGATTTTGAGCCAACAAAGTCATCGCAGAACTTGGTTTCGAAATGATTGCACTCACGGTAGAAGAAGCGGAAGAAGCCAGTGTGACTACAATGAAAACCTGCACAATCAGGAAAGCATAGTACCAAGCCTGGCAGTATAGCTCCTGTTCTTGCAAGCTGCTGCAACCACTTGCTCTACCAGCTTTTTTGATGAAAACCGGAACCAAAGACATGAGGATAGCAAGCATCACGGTGGGTAAAATACTAGTGATCAAACCAAGCAAAACCTTTGGCAAGTTGTTAATGAACTTCAGGAAATGTAAGGAGCTGATCAAAAAGTTGATATTGGAGATGAACCCAACCAATGCAACAGGAATGGCCCAAAATATAATCAGGAGAGTCAAAAGAGTGTTGGCGACTGTTCGTTTCGACTTTCTCATCTTTTTGGACATAGCAAGTGTATCCCAGGCAATATCCTCAGGTGCTACGCCTATTAAGCACTTGTCGTACGATCCCTTATCGAGGATGTAATGTACAGATTGCAAGGCGCGCTGGGCATCTAATTGACCCTTAAACTCCATGAAACAAGCGCCCACTTTGTCGCGGGTATCCCATGACTCCTGCTTTTCCCTTATTTGGTCATTGAGTTCACCAATTCGCTTGCTGCAGTATTCCAAGGTGTCAACTTTCTGACCCCCAATGATTGGCAGAGGGATTTTGCCCAAACGATAAGTTGGTCTTTTCTTTTGGGGAATATAGGTCTGCAGGTCATCTTCGGGCTTATTGCCGATTAGCTCTTGGAGTTTGCCTTTCTTCTCGGCCTTGCTTCTGACTTTCAAAGATTTCCGAATAACTTTATTCATGGCACCTTCATACTTGGCGGTGAGCTTTGTACGTTCTTTAACCAGTTCTTGAAGCTTGGCATTATCGTGGGCGAAGACGACCCTAGAGCAGTTATGGAACCTGCGTTGAATTTCCGACTCGTTACGAAGATCAGAGGAAAGATCGGTCAACACTACGGTTCTAGAAGATATGAGCCCATCGTAGAAAGGACTGGTTTGAACGGCGTGTTTAAGGGAGACATAGTAGTAGAGCTCGCGATAGATGACGTAGATTATGAGACCAAAGAATATCCACGACAAGAACACATGGGCGTAAAATCTGTTTTTGTTTGGCGCGGCGTTGGCAAATGAAAGCAGTTCAAATCCTTTGAGGTTTGCACCGTTGGTTGCATTAACGGGCAGTAGAATTGGCATGATAATCAAGCATCCAATTAGAGAGAGAGAGCCAAACACAGCAATGTAACGCAAAAATAGGTATCCATCGAGCCCCGTGTGTTGAATGATGAAAGAGTGAGGCTTTGACATCAGATGGCGGACCCAGCCAAAATAGCCATCTGGAACTGGCTCGGTACGCTCTTCCTCACGGATTGTGAGAATTTCCTTTATGGAGCGTGGCTGGTAAACACGCTCTTCGCGGGTTCTGAAGTTTAGGAAGAGCACGATGTATATCAAACAAATGGCTCCATATACGATCAAAGCGGTGACAAACCCCTGCGTCGAGTTTGCCGTATCTGCACTGCTGGCCATGATTTGATGATCTTAGTTGCGTTAAACTGATAATTATCTCTGCAAAATTGAGAAAATAGACCGTGAGCTGCGCACGGTTGAGCAAGTAGACTAGCCGGGTTGTTACTTGTTTGAAGAGACAGCAGTAGTTGTGTTTTCTGGGGTTAAGTCCAAGATTCTTATATGTATGTCTTGATAAAAGTACGAAGTTGTAGCAACGTCAAGGGATCATTAAACATATTTATATCATCTTCCGTCTAAGCTGCTTTTCCCTTGACTCCCCTAGCAATTTGTTCAAAAATTCCTTGCTTCAGGGCTTTTTCCTGACCTTTGCGTCATGAATGCAGAGAATTCCATCACCTGGAATTATTCTGCAAAAAATTTGTAGGTTGCTGTAGTTAATGTGGTTTGATGCATAAACAGAACGAAGAAATTGCGTCATTGTGCATATGCATCTCGGAAGATGTTTCATACGAGTAGATGAGTAGGTAGAGGAAGGAACGGATAAGTGAGTAGTTGAATGCATAGGTAAACGAGTCTGTAAAATCATGTGATACATTTATTGATTTTCATTCGTACGCTATATTCCATTAATGTGTTTAAATTAAGAGTGGAAACAAAGCTGAGTGGAAACAGACGGGAAACAAAATAGAACGAAGTCACGAGTCCGCTGAAAATGAGGTTAGAGAGGCGTGTCTGAATCAGCAATGGAAAGATTGCTGATGTTCTTGTTTAATTCTTCCATAATTAGGTTGATTGAAGTTGTTCGTAGATGAAGGTTATAAACATCTCTCCGTGATTATTTCAGCTATATAGGTTGTCCACATATCGAAACAGTTCGTTGGTATTTATACAAATTTTGAATTGAGCGTAAAACTTCTCACTCAATACTCAGGAACGATCGTATGATAAATCGGGTGATCCCAGATGGTCATCATCTGAGGTATCACGCCATTTTGTCATTTCGTCCGATTCTTCGTGAGCTCTTTTAGGGCTTCACGTAGAATCTTTCATCGACCGTCTGTGTTTTACTGACATCACTTTGTAGTATAATGTCGCGGTTCTCCAGCATGTGCTCACTCGTTGTA
The DNA here is from genome assembly GCA_030562185.1 of Lachancea sp. yHQL494. NCBI lineage: Eukaryota > Fungi > Ascomycota > Saccharomycetes > Saccharomycetales > Saccharomycetaceae > Lachancea > Lachancea sp. yHQL494. The sequence goes on along the minus strand of JAJMGS010000083.1, from coordinate 129,436 downwards.
TAATGCAATTGGCACTATCCAGCAGTAACTCGCTAGTTCTGACACGAATTACATGAGAGCAGTGACATAATAGTACAAAGTGACGATATAAATCTAAATAAAATTTGACAGTGCCTATGGACACCCTGTTTCATATCACTGCGTGCGGAACGGGGACCTGTGGATTTAATAATCTGGTCTAGAATTCGTTAACCAAACAATTATCTAAACACCCATGGTTTATTCCAAGTGTCAAGATTCTTCCCTGCATATTTAGAAGAGCCACGAGGGATTTCACGTCACGGCACTAAAGGTAATAATCTATTTATGGGCTTTCTGGATCTATATCACCTAATGTGAGTTTTGTGAGGTTATTGCTAACACCGTTGTTTGTTTTGTTCAATCTATCCAGTTCTACATGTTTTTATCTTGTATGTTTCATTTATCCCCTCCACGTTATATCTATCGAATGATGTAGTCGACGTGTACCACGATATGTTACTCAACGCTGAACATTGTCCCACCCTGTGCCGCACCTTACCTGCTGCCCATTAGCAGTGGCGTTAGTATCTGATGCATTTTACAGGGCATTTGGACTCCAAGCGTTGCAGGTCAGAATACCATCATGCGACTCAGATTCTGATATAGAAAAACCCATCGATGTCTTTAATGCTCCAAAGCAGACACCCATATTCCATGATATGGATCAAGTATAAGTATGTTGCCAGTTGATAGTGATACTTTCGCCAGCAGTATCCAAACCTTACCAGTTGCACGAACCCACAGGGTACCATTGCGGTTACCAGTAATCACACCGCTTCTCGCGTTTAACAATACCGTGTTAGTCCCAGCGTGTGTGTCTAACAAAGTACCAATATCACTTCCAGCTGCTATGGTCACTGCAGTAGTATTGGCATCAGTATAGCTAATATTGACCGGGGTTGAGATATACAATTAATCCTAGCCTGGCGTGTTAGCATCAATACTGACTGCGTCGACATTCGAGAAGAATGCTAACGAAGACCACTAGGTGACAATATACACGACACTGTCGTTCTAACTAGTGAACTTGAAGCATTCTCGACTGTTGCTTGTTGTTTGCCTTCCATTTCGCCACATTGATAAATTTAAATTTGATCAACAGCTTCCGTACCGACGGTCAGGAAACCGTCGTTTCCGCAAGGAATACTCTGGGGTGTCATATCGTTTGCTGTATTTCTTCTAGATGTGAGGAGAAGAGTTTCTACACTTGGAATAAACCATCGTTGCTTATACAATTTGTGGGATATGCTATAGCCACCAGCTCCGTCGATATGCGAAAACCGCCAGATCCATTGATATGCCGTATAATCAGACGGTTCAAAATTCATTTGAGGGCTAAAGTTTCCTCGTAGTTTCAGGGATCAACTAACGTCATATTGAAGGCGATGAAGATCCCGTTCAAATTTTGACGTCACGGCGGGGTTCTCCCCTCGAAGGCGAATAGTTCACCAATGCCTTCAGGTGATCAAGTAACGTGAAGCCGATAACCTGTTTCGATTGCAGTGTTATTGCTGGCTCCCATTTCTAAAGAGCATTTCTAACCCCCACGGCTACTGGCAGATTTCTAGTTCACCAACCCACTAGCGACCACACTAATAACCCAATATCTATACTCTCAAATCGTCAGTTCGTTATAAAAAAGGCCTATATAGAACAATTAGACACGTAAATGTACCAATTGATGATATACGATTTATCGTTTTTAAGCCTTGGCAACGTGCTCAACCAAGTCAACGACTCTGGTAGAGTAACCGAATTCGTTGTCGTACCAGGACACCAACTTGACGAACTTTGGAGACAACATGATACCGGCAGCAGCATCGAAGATGGAGGAGTGAGAGTCACCCAAGAAGTCGGTGGAGACAACGTCTTCGTCAGTGTAACCCAAAACACCCTTCATGCTACCCTCGGAAGCCTTCTTGATGGCAGCCTTGATTTCATCGTAGGTGGTAGCCTTGTTCAACTTGACAGTCAAGTCAACAACGGAAACATCGACGGTTGGAACTCTGAAAGCCATACCGGTCAATTTTCCTTGCAAGACAGGCAAGACCTTACCGACGGCCTTGGCGGCACCGGTGGAGGATGGGATGATGTTACCGGAAGCGGTTCTACCACCTCTCCAGTCCTTTTGTGATGGACCGTCGACGGTCTTTTGAGTAGCAGTCAAAGAGTGGACGGTGGTCATCAAACCCTCTTCGATACCGAATTCATCGTTGATGACCTTGGCCAATGGGGCCAAACAGTTGGTGGTGCACGAGGCATTGGAAACGATTTTCTCGTTCTTGTATTCCTTGTCGTTGACACCAACAACGAACATTGGAGCGGTCGAAGAAGGAGCGGTAATGACAACCTTCTTGGCACCAGCGTCAATGTGCTTTTGGGCGGAGTCCAATTCCTTGAAGACACCAGTGGAGTCGATGGCGATATCGACGCCTAGCTTACCCCATGGCAATTGAGCTGGGTCTCTTTCTTGGAAGACGGCGATCTTGTGGCCCCCGATGATCAAGGTGTTACCCTCGTAGGAGACTTCACCTGGGTATCTACCGTGGGTGGAGTCATATTTGAACATGTAGGCGGCGTAGTCGACCGAGATGAAAGGGTCGTTGACAGCGACCACTTCCAAGTCCTTTCTGGACAAAGCGATTCTCAAAACGATTCTTCCGATTCTGCCGAAACCGTTGATAGAAACTTTAGTAACCATTTTTAGTGATAAGTGTGTTTGTGATTTTGATGAGATGTTCTCTGGAAAATGAAAGTAAAAAGAGGGATACACAGTGAGTGAGTTTCCATAACCAAATATCGCCTTCCTTATATACAAATCTCAGCCGTGCGGAAAACTGCTAAAGTGGGGCCCTTTCAAGCTTTGGCCATGAGTTCAACCTGAAGAACCCGCGCCACGCCGCTTCTGCTGCCAATCGTCGTCATAAGCCCTTGCTTCAGGCCATTTTGCGTAATAGCATGGTGCCACCATTCCATTATTGCAACCGCAAACCCAGGAAAAGCGTTTGTCAGGCAGCAAGGTAGTGTGAGCGTGGGCTATTAAGGACGAGCGTGTGTTCCAAGTGAGAGTCGGAGTTACACACTTGGCTCGAAAATAGGAAGCACACGAAGTCGGCCGTGATTATGATGATGATGATGATGATGATTTTTCCTGGTTGCTTCGATCATCTGGTGATACAACAATTTTTTTACCCACCAGTATAGGAAGACAGGAAGTTGAAGGTATATAGAGAGGAAGCGTGGAGAGAGATAGGCACGTGGAGAGGGATGTGCACGTGCCAGAGCCAAGATCAGACAAGTGCCAAACCTTCGATCTGATTTGTAGTCAAGAGTATGAATACAGCAATTTTGATCACGAGCGATTGAATATCGATTTGAACTACTGAATCCGAAATTCAAAGTTTGGCCAGCCGTCATGGCCCACTATGTGCTACTTAACGCTTACTACCCATTCGCATCGTATTTGGTCTAGGAAGAAATTCGAATCGCACACAACCGAGCGTGCGAATATATCACGTGCTTATCGAACTGACGAGGTATGCTTACTAGTCAGTAAGATTTCGCTTTCTGACTAGCCGTAGTCACTACGATTCCACTTTCTAGCCAGTGTACAGTCACTACGATTTCGCTTTCTACCCAGCGTACAGTCACTACGATTTCGCTTTCTGACTTGCCGTCGCCACTACGATTCCACTACGATTCCACTTTCAGGCTAGCCTTACTTCACTTAGCTCCATAACCATTACCGTTAGCACCTAGTTCGCATGAACCTTGTAGGTAAACCCCATCTAGTACGTGTATATATATCTCCATAACGTAGAGGAACAAACAAGCACATCGCGCTTGAGCTAGTTGGAAGCTTAAAGGTCAAATAGTCACGCCACTGTCACATGGCAAACACGTGCTAAATGGAAGCTGGGCTCCCCGGATGCTAAATAAATTTTTCCGTCATTACCCGGCGGTGGAATCATAATCGCGTGGTTATCAATCGGGTGATTGGTCTGCTCAACTAGCATCTATCTCACCACCCCACGGCTTCCTCATGGTATGATGGTGACAGAGCTACTACTATTAGCGCGTGTGGTGTGGTTCGAGGTACTGAGTTCGGAGCTTTTTTAGACCTCGGAGAACAACAACGGCAAAGACAGAAAGAAGCTAAACGGCAAAAAGGAACTCTGGGCCAAAGACCGAGCGGGTGGTGCTGATGGTGATTCTGGTTCACTCAGACCATTTTTCGTCCAAAACAGGTGGTAGGTGGTCTTATTATGCGACAGCAGCTCTAAAAACTCGAGCATGCGTGTGAATATATAAAAGCAGGAGGTTTTCATAACTCATCTCTTAGATCTCGGTCCTTTTGTCTTTCTTCCATCTCCAGAAACAATTGGCTTATACTCGTCTCATTCTAGTATAACTATAAAATTCACTTCCCCAGTGTTTAATACAATCTTCAATAATGTCAGCTCACGAAATCCCAAAGACCCAGAAGGGTGTGATCTTTTACGAAAACAACGGTCCTTTGCAATACAAGGACATCGATGTCCCAAAGCCAAAGGCCAATGAGTTGCTGATCAACGTCAAGTACTCCGGTGTTTGTCACACTGACTTGCACGCCTGGAAGGGTGACTGGGCTTTGCCTGTCAAGTTGCCTCTAGTCGGTGGTCACGAGGGTGCCGGTGTCGTGGTCGCTCTCGGTGACAACGTCAAGGGCTGGAAAGTCGGCGACTACGCCGGTGTTAAGTGGTTGAACGGCTCTTGTATGTCGTGCGAATCGTGCGAATTGGGTAACGAATCCAACTGTCCAGAGGCTGACTTGTCCGGTTACACTCACGATGGTTCTTTCCAACAGTACTGTACTGCTGATGCCGTCCAAGCCGCCAAGATCCCTAAAGGCACCGACTTGAGCGAGGTGGCCCCAGTCTTGTGTGCTGGTGTCACAGTCTACAAGGCCTTGAAGTCCGCTGAACTAATGGCCGGCCACTGGGTTGCTATTTCCGGTGCTTGCGGTGGTCTAGGATCTTTGGCCATCCAATACGCCAAAGCCATGGGTTACCGTGTGCTAGGTATCGACGGTGGTGACGGAAAGGAGGCGCTTTTCAGACAATTGGGTGGTGAGGTCTTCATTGATTTCCGTTACTCTAAAAATATAGTCGAGGATGTCCTAAAGGCCACCAACGGTGGTGCTCACGGTGTCGTTAACGTCTCTGTCTCCGAAGGTGCCATCAGCGCTTCTACTGAATACGTGAGAGCCAACGGTACTGTCGTTTTGGTCGGTATGCCATCTGGCGCTCTTTGTAAGTCTGACGTTTTCAACCAAGTTACCAGATCTACCAAGATCGTTGGTTCTTACGTCGGTAACAGAGCCGACACCAGAGAAGCTTTGGACTTCTTCGCACGTGGCTTGGTCAAGTCTCCTATCAAGATTTGCGGTTTGTCCGAATTGCCAGAGGTTTTCGAAAAGATGGAGAAGGGCCAGATCGTTGGCAGATACGTTGTCGACACCACTAAATGATTTTTTGCAGCGGTTTGTACTTACTACCACTACTGCTTCATGTACGTAATGAGAACGTTATTTGTTTTGTAATGAAAGAAATGTTATGATAAATTAGTTTAATTGGAGAGGTCAAAGCCAGGACTATTGTAGCAAGCCTATATATTTGATTGGGAATTAAGCTATTCGAGGTAAGGCTAATCACAGGAAGATATCTCCTGCAGCATGAAGCTGGAATCCCAGATTTGAAAAAGATTTCTATTCGAATGTTCGGTTGGCATTGTTCGCACGGCTCGGGTGATATAGTTTCAGAAGTTATTTGCACAAACTTCACCGAACATATTGTAGCCGTAGCAGTTTAGAAACAAATAAGCGATTACGACCAGAACTCTGTCTAACTCAGACCCGAAAGGTTATTGATATCCATTTCAAATGCTCACGAAATACTGTAGTCAGGGAATTGAATTCAGCACTATAACAATAACTATGTAGCTCATTTACGATCGTATCCTACTACCCTAGCATTATGTCCACTTCTGTCATTTAGGACTCTTCATTAAAATCACTACCAACGACACAAATTTTTTTAATACGTTTAAGAACTAACATCTTCCAACAATTAAGTTGCATGTGCTGGGTATATTTAGGCAATTTAGAAGGCTTTTCAACTGTCGTCTGCCATGCTGAATAGGCTGTGCGCTACTGCCAGAAGGGCGGCGACTGGAGGTGGGTTCAACTGCCGATACTTTTCCTCTTCATCATATATACGTAAAGACTACTCTATTCAACAAACCAGAATTGTTCCGAAGTTGACGACCTTTTACTCCGCAAATCCACATCATGAGAATCGCATCGATAGATTAGAGGCACTTTTACGCAAATATGTGAAACTCCCTACGATTCAAGTGGCGCCTAAGGAAAGGCCCGCTTGGTTGTCTTTCAGCGAATATGCTCTAATAGGTGGTGGTACACGTCTAAAGCCAATCCAGTATCAACAGCTCGTGTCCCTATTGAATAGGCTGCATGCTATTGAACCTGAGCTGGCGAATGATGACATAAATACTGAACTATCCCAATATTTCAAAAAAACAAAACTGCAATCATCCCAAGTTTCGGTCAAAACTCTAGATGGAAATGGCAGAAGTGTTGCAGTGGGTCGCAGGAAGACTTCTTCGGCGAAAGTCTACTTAGTGCGTGGCTCTGGTGAGATCCTAGTCAACGGAAGGCAGTTAAACGACTATTTCGTCAAGATGAAAGACCGTGAATCGGTGGCCTACCCATTGAAAGTCGTCGACAGCCTTGGCAAATACAACGTATTTGTAACCACCTCTGGAGGTGGGGTCACGGGCCAAGCCGAAGCCACTATGCATGCAATCGCCAAGGCACTCCTGGTGTTCAACCCTCTGCTGAAACCCAGACTTCACAAGGCTGGCGTGATGACCAGAGACTACAGACAAGTTGAAAGAAAGAAACCGGGCAAGAAGAAGGCCAGGAAGATGCCTACGTGGGTCAAGAGATGAGTTAGCACAAAGCGCAAATTACAACAATCATACAAACCAATTGGCATTCACGATGTTTCTTGTATATAATTTTATGATAGAGTTCCCATGATTTTAGCTTCATCACTTTTCACCTCTTGCTAGATCTTGCAGTAATTAGCGCATCTTGCTCCAGTTTCTGTCGTAGCAGTGATTGTAAATCTTGCGATTTTCGTAGCATGAGCATCAGGTCGTCTACAACAATTGTTTCACGACCCGCGTGTGCGGCGAAAGCCTCTAAGTCGCTTCCAATGTCGACCAATTGCGTAAAGCACAGCTCTACCAATGCGTTTATAAACTTAGGTGAGTAATTCACGCCATTTGGCAACTCTTTTTTCACCTGTTGCTCTAAACAATACCACAGCTTACCTTTAAGTTGGGGAATGAGCTTTTGATGATACTCCTCATCTGTTTCACTCCTTTCCATCGTCTTGAGCTGTTCGAGCTCATCTTCTAACTGAAAGTAGATTATTTTCCAAAATAACGTCCCTCCACAATTTTTATTCGAAAACCATTTCGAGCACGGAACGAGGGATTCCAACACACGTTGTAGCTGAATAGCTGCACTAACACAACTACCAAGTACCACACTGAAGGATCTACTCTAGCTAACGCGGCTGCGGCGCTTAACGTTGATTTCATTGTTTGCGCAATATAATTAACCGTTTCCTTATGAATAAGTACACCGTCACGTACGGGTTAATCCCGCCTCAGAGCGCCAATATACACGAGTCGCACATTCTACCAATTACAAAGATTATACAAGCTCGAAACAATCCCAATCTGCTTCTTACATGCGGCAGAGATGGTACGGTCATAAAACATACTCAAAAGGGGGGCCAGTGGCAACGGTTCAGGATGCAGACGAATAGCGATTGGGTCAGCGATATGACCGAACTGGATGAAGGTAGGTACGTAGTGGTAAGTCACGATTTTTCGGTTTCTCTTTTGACGTTGAATCCAGAGAACAATGCCTGGAACAGTCGAATGGTGGGCTACCACGATGACTACGTGAAATGCGTAGCACTACTGAGAAAAGTAGACTCTGAAGATTGGACCTTTGCAACCTGCGGATTGGATATGAAGATAAAGATATGGGAGTTGCGGAAAAATGGTGCCTCTAGCTTAAGCCACACTATTGATAATGGACAGCCTGGAGAAACTGGGTCCCTTTACGCTATGATATCGACCTCTAATGACTCACTGCCATTCGATTTGGTGGCCGGAGACAATAACGGGAATCTCATACTGATATCTAGTAAAACCGGTGCAAAACATGGCGAGGTATATTCGGCTCATGATACCAATATTAAATCACTCCACTCAATGGATGGTGGAACAAAGATCTTGAGTACGAGTTCTGACGGAATGATAAACCTCTGGGATGCCGAAAAGCTGAACGTTAATGGTGGTTCAGAAGCACTGATACATTCGTGGAAATGGGGTTCTCCTGTATGGTGCATTCAAGGCACGACACTAGCTCGGTTCCTTGTAGGCGATTCACGTGGCACTATTACACAGGTCAGTATATCAGACGGTGCTTGGAATTGCCCGAAGTTGACCACAATTATATCTTCAGAAGCAGAAACTAAAGGACTGCTGGCAATGCTTGAGCTTGGTAACGGGTCTATTTGGTATTCGTTCTCCGGTGATTCTAATTTGCATGCATTGGATGTGAAGACTGGAAAGACGGAAATGCTTGAGGGTGGCGATGCCTTACTAAAAGGTTCTCTCCTTACAAACAGACGGCACGTCATAACCCAAAACACAAAAGGTGTCATTCAGAGATGGGACATTGTATCCTGCGAATTGCTTGACACTTTCAATTCTACAATGGGGACTTTTGATGAACTGGTAAATATCCACAACACAAAAGAAATTCTACAACACTGGTGTTCGGTGTCCATCAAAACGGGGAAGCTATTCATCAAACTTTCTCCTAAGTTTATGAGCACAGAGATTTATGGGAGTGCCCTCGAGCACTACAAAATTATCAACGATATCAAAATCGAGATAGACGAGCGTTACAACTTAGGTAGAATAGTCATCAACTCTATTCTTAATGACTTCATATCCTATGTCATTGCCAAGGATAAAACGTTTCGCAAGGAACTGGTTGCCAAAAAAAGTTCAATCCCTGGGTCCCCATCTCAAGCGACGATAGATCCGTTGCAAAATGACCCGACTAGGCCAGGATTTAAAGATAAAAGGCGACTTTCTTTGTTTACAAAGCTTTCTATTGCAAACAGACAGTCAACAACGCCAAGTTCCCTTCCAGGTACCCCTCTCGTGGGTGAAAAGGCATCTGTTCCTGTAGAGGACTCATTCGTCTTACCACCGCCAGCAACATCTCAATCGGATTATCCATCTACGAGAAATGACAAGACAGACTCTTTTCAAGCACCAGTACTGGCGAAAAGATCGGCGAGTACCGGATCTCTGCTAGCTCAGAAATTAAAAATGCTGTCAACTAACACTAGTACCCAGGGATCAAATTTGAGTAATGTCGAAGTCGGAGGCCCTGACGATGAAAAATTGCCCGATGAGAATATACGTCGAACATCAGGTGGTGATTCCGAAGGTTTAAATCGGAGCGTTCTTCACAACAAAGAGAAAGACAAAGATGCCTTGGAAGACCATATGAAACGCGAGGATTTAAAAATGGGGCTCCCTAAGAGACAAGAATATCTGTCAGATTTTCTTGCAGAACTACGGGAAGACTATGTTAAAGAAGTGGACGCTAGTACGTCCTCCTTCAAGATTCTGGGTAGAAAGGCTCCAAGTTCCAAGATAACGAGAGAAGACCAATCTCCGATCATCGAAGTTAAAGCGGGAGTCTTACTACTTGTAAATTGCTGGAAGGACGGTACCTCTGGTGACACGGTGTGTTTTTCAACTTATGTGCCCTCCCCACAATATGATGACACGGCAAACCCAAATAAAGCTCATATGCACCAGATATTTGATTCTTTGGAGCGTAATCTTCCATACTGGACTGCAAAAGCATTATTCAGCGATGAAAAGACCGCCAAGGATTATCCCAAATTGACATTTGTTCTCAAACCATGGCAGGATCCTGACGGCCAGCAGAATTTGGAGAGTAACGTTAATTCAGAACAATTGAACTCCAATCACCAGCACAATAATCATCATCTGTCATTCCACCGTAACAAACATACAGAGCGTGACAAGGAGCGCAAATTGAAGCCACTGCCACAGGTGGCCGATGCCTATACTAAACTGCACGCGCCTAATGTTATCAAAGTGAAGAAAGTTTTGAATTACGTTGTAGATCGGTTCGACGCCAAGACCCATGAGATGAAGTCGCGGACACCTGTCAGTGAATGGCTCGAAATTTTATGCAAAAATCAATTACTCGATAATGAGATGGCTCTAGAAAGCGTCAAGACTTTATATTGGAAGTCACAGGGCGACATGGTATTGGAATACCGCAGGAAGACTAGTCGCCCGTCCAGCACACATGAGCTTTGAGCCATGAAAAGCATTTGGGCCAAACTACTTGCAAAAGTAACCACCGACTTTGCAGTTCTTTCTTTAAATTAGTAGTAAAGCAAATGCTAAAGCTCGAGCCTCGGAAAATGCAAAGTAAGAAATTTCTACTGTGTCAAGAAAACTGCTGCGTGACACTAGCTAAAGGAAGGCGGTTCAAGCGATTGTTGCTGTTACCTCTTCACTCTCTTACAGTTGGGATTTTATTGATGGCACGATGAACGATTTTCTATCTCATAAAAATTTTAATAGTCCATCTCATCTCGAAAGTGTTCAGTTTACGAAGTCAAAGGAGTGGGAACGGCAGGCTTGAAGAGGCTCAATCTAGGCAGCAACAATGGACCAGGAAAATGAGAGAAATGTATCAAGGCTATGGAGGGCCTTTAAGACGGTGAAAGAGATGGTCAAGGACCGTGGATATTTCATCACACAGGAAGAAATTGACCTCTCGCTCGAAGACTTCAAAGCCAAATACTGCGACTCGATGGGTCGGCCGCAACGGAAAATGATGTCTTTCCAGTCAAATCCTGTGGAAGAGTCGCTTGAGAAATTTCCCATTATGGGATCACTTTGGGTAGAATTCTGTGACGAGGCCTCCGTTGGTATTAAAACCATGAAAAACTTCGTTATCCACATCAGCGAAAAGAACTTTCAAACAGGTATTTTTGTATATCAGAATGGTGTAACTCCCAGCGCTATGAAGCTGCTTCCTTCGGTCTCACCAGCGACCATTGAGACTTTCCATGAAGCGTCTTTGGTTGTAAATATTACACACCACGAGTTGGTGCCCAAGCATATAAAACTGAGCGACGAAGAGAAGAAAGAGCTGCTCAGAAGATACAGACTAAAGGAATCCCAATTACCCAGAATTCAAAGGATGGATCCGGTTGCATTATATTTAGGTTTGAAAAGAGGTGATGTCGTCAAGATCATCAGGAAGAGTGAAACATCAGGACGTTATGCAAGTTACAGAGTGTGTTTGTAAATTACTGGAAATAGAATGACCTTAAAAGAATTTGTTGATGTTACTGCAATGCAAACTTTGCGTTTGCTTCACCGTCATTACTTAGTAAATTCAAAACCTTAACAAAGTATAGCAGCCATCACCACATCTTTTGTGCCTTTCCACCAATCTATATTATCCAATTCGATTTCGCCAGTGAAGGGAGCGACCTCTACGCCTTGCTTTCCCAAGTATTTGGCTCCTATAGTCACTATGAGGCTATCTACAATTTCAGGTTCTGATAACAGCTCGTTTATGATAACAGCGCCACCTTCAACCATTATCGAATTGAGCAGGAACTCGCTTTTAAGCAGTTCCATCAGGATAGTCCAGTCAAAATGGCCCTCTTCGTTAAGCGGTGCCTCCAGATATGTGACATCTTTAGCTGTGGTAGCCTCAGTAGGCCGAGTTTTAACAACAATTATAGGTGGTTTGCCTAAATTTTGGGAGCGCAATTCCTGTATTTTAGAGCCGTGATACTGCCACTTGCAGTGCGGATCTAAGATAATCGGTTGAGGTGAACAGTGCCAGTCAGCAATTTCGCCTAGAGGACTCCATTTGCAGTTTAGCCCGGGGTCATCAGCCAGCGCCGTGCCCACGCCAATGAGAATTCCGTCATGATGATACCGCAAGTAATGCGTCATTGTTTTAGTTTCCATATGTGAAATTACGGTGCGTTGACCTCTACCCTTCGATATTCGAGAATCCAGCGATTGGGCATAAGTTAGAGTTACAAATGGTTTTGAAGACTGGTTTTGGATTTCTTTCACAGGCAGATATGACTGTAAGAATGGGATCAGATCATCCCTTAGCGGGACAAGGGACATTATTGGTGTGCCCACACAAGTTTTCAAACGGTGCCTCGATCTTCCATGTGAGATCAAATTCAATTTGAGATGAGGTATATCGTCATGAACGTTTGGGGTGCTGGAGTGCGAAGAGCTTGGCGTTATATAGCCGAGTACTCATTTTCCTCATCTTGAGCATTATTTTCAGGTTCATTCGATCGTAGCATAGCTTCAGCTTTGCTTAAAGGTTGCGGTTTGTATTTACGGACTTTATTCGTCATGGGTCTCTGAAAGCTGGATTTTCGTTTACCGAAGTCTTTAACCGAAGGTGCGCGTCCGCTGGAAGATTGTACAGATTTATCAAGACTTGAACTCGAGTCTTTGAGCTCTTGCGTCATTTTTGGCGGTGCTCCCTGGCCTGAGTTTGCCTGTCTTCCGAAATCATCGAAAATAGAAGCATTTGCCACTTTTGCATCTTCGTAGTCCTCAACTTCCAACTGCTTCTGTTCCAGTGCTTTGCGCAGTCGCAGCGCACGAGCTTCTTGTCTTTCTTCCCATAGCTTGCGTTCAGTCTCTGGATCACGGCTGTCGTCGTCATTGAGTTCCATAATGCTTTTTAGTAGATCTTGATCTGTGCTAAGGGTACCCTGGGTGATTGAAACCAACCCTTCCGCCTTCTTGGCTCTCTCATTTTCGTTCTGAACTCTTGCTGCCAGCGTAGCTTGGCCCTCGTCAGAAGCCAATTTTGTAACATGTGCATCAACACCCGATTGCGTGGCATTTCTGAGATACACGGGCTTGTGAAGCACATATTCCTCATCACTAGACGAAGATCCCGAAGAATCGTCGCTATCATGAGTTTCTTGGCTTTCCGAGCTGCCATAATGCGGATTTGGGGGTTCGGGCTTGTTCGGTGTCTGTGATTCCGGGAAGACGGTGTCCGCTACTGGCTTGCGCTCACTGGAACTCTTTGATAGTGAAACACCACTATCTGGAACTTTGCTCGGCTGTGTAAACGTCGCAAAGGTTTCTCGTCCATCTTTAATTTTGAAGTCTGGTTCGGATTCATTTTCTTTATGATCAGCGTCATGCTCATCGCTTGAGGTATCACTCGAAGAACTGCTTGTTTCTTCCGGTAAGTCTGTGCGCCTGAAATGTCTAATTGCCATGCTGTTGAAAGCTTATACGATCATGAGAACTTTACGTCGTTGACCCATGAATCTTCAAGTTAACTGGTAAGAGATACATTCCAGTCGACGGGAGTTGAATATACGTCCAAAAGCATGTAACAAAAATTACTATCGCGCTATATTGGCCACTCGGAACCTCAAGGCGACGGCGAACAGGCACAATCGGACTCTAGGCGAGCATATCAATAGCATTTTACAAAGCATAATCATAATATGTATCCCGAGCGCCGTCCTACACAATCTATTTAACAAAGAATATTAGCCAGATTAAGTTACCAAAACCGAATTGACACGCCGCCACATCTACCCTTTCGTTGTTCCTTCTCGGGCTGTTTATGGGGATCAGTGTCTAGCTCATATTGAGGGCTAGCGGAATGAGCTTCTGGCTCAAAGTCGCCTTTGAAATAGGCTTCGGCATAGTCTTCCGAGTGCATAGCAACAAGGTTCTGGCTATCTGGTGCCAGGATCTTACGGCCTGGTCTGTCGCCAGCCTTGTTTGCTTTTTCATGACTGGTTTCGGGGGAATCATGAGGGCCATGATGTCCGCTTGGACCATCAAAATCATTTGGACTATCAAAGTCGTTTGGACCATCGGCTTGGTCTGCTTCTTCATGGTCAGTGTCAGGAGGACCGTCAGGAGGACCGTGAGGAGGACCGTGAGGAGGACCGTGAGGAGGACCGTGAGGAAAGTGGGGTTTCGAGTGATTAAACGCCCCGTGGTAGTCTTCACCACTAATAGAGCCGATATAGGCGTCACTGCCGAATCCGCCGATAAAATACACCTCACTGACGTCCAGCTCGAACCACTGGCCATCGTGGACCTTGTCACTCTTCCCACCTGGAATCCACCAACGCGCATCTGGATGGCGTTTTAGAAAACAGTGGTCAAGGGCCTTTGAGCCCTCGAGAGGCTTCAATTCTCCGAAATAGTTAGCCCTGGGAGATGCCATAGGAGGCTTGCCAAATTTCCGGTCGCTCATTTCCACTGACACGGAAAATTTCGAGCTTTGGTTCCAGTTCTGGTACGTGGAACTCATGTTGAGCAACAACATAATGATGTTACCAGTACTGGACGTTTCAACGTCTCGACAGACGTCGGATCCCACAAAGTATTCGATAAACGACACTGGAATTCCCGTTTCCCGGTCAATAGTGTTTGCATGTAGGTTACGTTCAAACGCGGCCATCTTACGAGCCACCTCGGCAGCTTGTTCGACTTCCGTGAGGCCAGGATCATCTGCCTCATCTAAAGACTTATAGCCAGAGACGTATCCCAGTCCTGCCATAAGGACAATACCCAAATTACCTAGCTTCATACTAGAGAGAATATTAATCAATGAAAGAAGCGATAGTTGTGAAAGGAGGGAAGTTTGCGATCCTCTTGGTTCATAAGTGGTATGGAAGAACGAACAAACCTAACTTCTTAAACTCAAGGTTTTATATAAGGGAAAGGGTGTCATAAGCCTATAGGCAAGAGGCCAGGACAAAAACGGAAAAAACTCGCCGAAAAAAAGTGATAGCACCTTAATTCAATGTGCATTGCGGCCGATAGTATCGAACCCGACATTAAGTTGACCAGGGGCATTTGCGCTGACAGAACATTCCAAGTGCGCAGAAATGACCTGCGATGAGCATTTCACTACTTTGAATTGATTGCTAACTTCAATAGGAGAGCCTCAGAGGATCGCAATTATAGTTTATATCACAAGACTATATGACAGAATCAATCAAAGTGATATTTTGTAGGTCTCGGCGTGGCAAGTGTTTAGGAAGCCTCCTGGTACCATCTTAGAAATCTGCAATCCCAATAAATTGAATACATTCCTGTGGTTTATCATGTCCAACTATCGGATTTCTGTGTCTCTATCATCCAATGTGAGTTCGGTGAGGTTATCAGTAATATCGTCAATAGACATGTTGTGTTACTTCACCTACTATCACTTGCGTGAACTCGGTGATTGAAATCCCTCCGTGGTTTTTCCAGATTAGAAGAGTGGAAGCTCGACACTTGGAGTAAACCATCGGTATTTATACAATTATTTGGATAATGAATCCTGACATCGAAAAATGTTTTAGACCAGATAACTAATTGCACCCAACGAATATTCTTAGGTGCAGAAATATGAAATAGGGTGTGTATAAATACCGTCCAATCTCAGGGTCTAAACCTCAGTATTCTGTTGGTCTAACTGAGAGCCTGATGTCTAGTTTATCACTTTGTACTATTCTGTCGGAGTGCTCATGTAATTAGCACTACACCAATATCCGTGTAGGATTCCGACAATAAGTAACCTTATCGGTAGGAAACCAGGGCAGCAGATATAGATATCGATAATGCTTCTGATAGTTCTAACGGCATTAGAATGGCTTCTGGAGGAAATACCAGCGACAATATCGGCGTGTACATTGTCGCTGGAAAACCATAATTAAAATTTTGTATCTCCTCGCCAGGATATCCGAGACAATCATCGGTTTGGAAAAACCAAGCTTGTGATAAAAACTATCGTGTGTAATTCATTAATAAGACTTGCAAGAGGTTAGTCCTGCGATCCATTTACAATTATCTCGCTTCTACAAGGATGATTTTACCTCTAAAACATGCTTCTATCGGAGGAGAAACAAGTAAAACTCACTAGTAAATATTACCAGATCAAGGGGATGTGGAGCTAACAACCTCAACTAGCTAAGACCATTGGTACCACGCACATAGATGTATGGCAAATTTACCGCAGTGATCACTTCGGACGATATGTTTTAGAGATGTTCAAACGTGTATACGACAAAGTAAATGGTTCGACAAATACCGCTTCCCTCCAAAACACACAGATAAGACTGTTATAGCACCCTCAAATGATCAAATCAACACTAATTTTCAGAGACGATGGTATGTATGCCTTGTAAGATGCTTTCGAGTGCGCCGCCTAGCTGTCTTCCCCACTAACAACCGAAATAGGCCTCCCACTTTGCTCATCGGTCGACGACGACACCGATCCACAGCTCTCGGAACAAAGAAAGAAGGTGAAAGTCCTGATATCGAGACTGACGCCGAATAGTGCCAATGAGGCGACTCTAGAGAGCGGGAGTTTCGAGATTCACTACATTCGCGAAAATATGGTGGCATATTTTGTCATCGCGGAAAAAGGATATCCCAGAAACCTGGCATTTTCGTACCTTAGAGAAGTCTCCCAGGAGTTTGAACACTCTTACCACAACGAGTACGGAAAGCCTTCGGTACGTCCATATGCATTCGTCACATTTGACAATTTTTTGCAAAAGACCAAGAAGCTGTACAGCGATAAACGGGTCCAAAACAATCTGGACCAATTGAATCAGGACTTGAGTGGCGTCAAGCAAATCATGACCAAGAACATCGAGGATCTGCTGTACCGTGGCGACTCTCTCGACAAGATGAGCGACCTGAGCGCGTCACTGAAACAAAACTCAAAAAAATACCGGAAGTCTGCGCAAAAGATCAATTTTGATCTGCTCATCAGCCAGTATGCCCCCATTGCAATTGTGGCATTCTTTTTCGTGTTTTTGATCTGGTGGGTGTTCCTCAGGTGAGCTGAAGGCTATGACGACATTTATAGGCGTTTTTGAGCAGGCTGCAGAAATAGCATATCGAAATAGCATAGCATACGTGCTTTAGCTAAGAGCTACGACAAGCGGCGGGGTCTAGAGAAATCGCTGGATGCGTAGCGATAGAAAGGTCATGATACGACTAACAAATGCAAAATGTTGGTAATAGCATAGCTGAAGATAATGGATTACCAACGTTACTTATCATATATTTGGTAAGTATATGAGCGTGACTGTGGAGTCCTTACTGTGTAGTTTCCCTTGCGTACAACAACACGATAGTACAAAGTGACATAGTCAACCGAGCATAAATAGGAACAATTCATTCCAAAACGTTCTTAGCATAAGCTTGGTGCACCTACACTTACCATATACTTGTAACACGTAGATCTCAGCCGTGTGGATATTTATATTTTGCTTACTGAAAAAACCTGGCAGAAACAGCTCAAGAACTAGTCCGCTAGCAGAATACCTCAATGCTAAATTGCTACCAGAATTGAAACACGGATGGGGTATATTTTCAAGAGCTTCAAACGCTTCGAACGCTTCAAACGTTTCAAAATGCTTCAAAATGCTTCAATTCGAATCCCAAGACCGGGAGAAAAGGCCACCCACAAATCGAAAAAGTGGCACCACTCTTACACTAAATTATGCGAAACTAACAACAGGCCTACTCATTCATACCTTGTCATCGAATCATTCTCATTGTTTAAAGTTGTTCATATACTTTATCACGAAAGCTCGCTTCCTTGTTGGAAAATCCGTATGGTTCTAAACTCCCTTGGAAAAAAATTGGGGGCAACTGATTCTGTCAAGCGATGAGCATTCTTGCTATGTAATCTAAACTTTACTTTGTCGTTTTGCTTCGACTAACATTAGCTATTCGATCACAAGTACTGATTTTGCTATTTCAACAATCTAGTTATAAAGTCCGTGCCTTGATCAATCCTTTACCCTTACTTCGTTTTTCCGTTGGGCTAAGTAGCTTTTGAGAGATTTCCTGCAGTTCATCACAACCGGTATCTCGCCATCTATTAACCATGAACGATTCACCTACCTCCAGTAGTTCCACACAGGGCGCTAGCTTGCATGACCTGTTGGCAAGATTCAAATTTATCCGAGTCCTCGACTCCAATCCTCAAACCAAGGTTATTTCACTTTTGGGGAGAATCGAGGGTCAAGATGCCATCGTCACAATGGAGAAGATGCATTTCGTGTATAACACCAACGTGATGAAGAAGGAGAATGGTCGGAGCACACCTGTGCTGCACATCTGCGAGGACGATTTTTCTTGTCTCAAGTCAATCGAAGACCTAAGGGAAATTGCATCTAACGATATATACTACTGGGGCTCTGCTTTGTTGAAGCAAGATGTAGATCGAAACCCTTCGGCTAAGATTAACTTGATATGGCCGGCCACGCCTGTTCACATCCGCAAATTTGATACCCAGAATTATCATGTACTTCGCGAAACGCCAGAAGTCTATCAGAGGATCGTAAAGCCTTACATTGAGGAAATGAGCAGCGAATCGCGCTTGAAGTGGGTCCAAAATATCCTGTACAGTGGGGCAGAGTCCGAGCGTGTGGTTTACAAGGATTTTGCAGAGGAAGAAGTCCCAAAAGGATTCCTAATTTTGCCCGATATGAAGTGGGATGGCGTAAATTTGGACTCTTTGTATTTAGTCGCGCTAGTGTTCCGCACTGATATTCGATCCATCAGAGATCTCAGGCCGGAGCATAAACCTTGGTTGGTAGAATTGCTCAATAAGATTAGAACCGTCGTTCCGGGATGCTACAATTTTGCTATCCGTCCTGACGAGCTGCGAGTTTTTGTTCACTACCAACCCTCTTATTATCATTTCCACATTCACGTCGTTAATGTCAAACACAGCGGGTTGGGTGATGGGATTTCCACGGGCAAGGCCATTTTACTGGAAGACATTATCGAACAACTAGACTTCTTGGGCGAGGATGGGTTAGCGAACAAAACCATTACTTATGTTATGGGCGAGAATCACGATTTGTGGAAACGTGGCATGCAGCAGGAAGTTTCGCGCCAATTGAAAGAGGATGGAATCCCTGAGATTCCCAAAATCGTCAATGACTTTAATTAGTCCTTGATCTCAGGCCTGGGCACAATCAATAATGGAGTTGTTTTATTGAAAAGGTATTTTGTTTTTAAAATTAAGGCCTGGAACAATGGTTCAGTTTAGAGCTGTAAGCATGGCTTTTCTGGTATCCAGTATGATAGGCTAGTTTTTTCCGGCCGCTCTCAGTGATCAAAAGTAAGTAAGGAAGTAAATAAGTATGTTGATAATTACTGCTGACGAAAGTTTCCGGACTTGCTGAGATAGGAACCACCATGAATCTAGATCAATTACATCCTCATGCCAAAAAGATACTTTCAACCTGACGGAAATGAGTTGGGCACGAAGTCAAACTCAGTCGAGAGTCCTATTACATTAAACTCAAACGCTGATAGTGAGCAGGAAGAAGACTATATGACAATGGATCTGGCTGAAGACATTCTGGTAGCGGAACAGCGGGACGAGAAGGGGAAACTTAGAAAGCTCGGTACAGAGCAGGAGCTAGCGTCCAAAAGAATTCCAAGAGGGTTTGCGATGATGAGTAAGATGGGATTTAAGTTAGGTGAAGGTTTGGGACAAAACGACAAAGATGCTCTTAAAGAGCCGATATCGGCCACTCCCAATAGTGGGCCAATAGGAATCAAAACTTCTGCTCTCCGGTCATTTGGGGAGGGAAACCGCAACGCTGCTGATGAAGAAAGTTATCAGAAGTGGATCGAACATAAGGGTCACCGTTCAGATGAGACTTACACCCTTCACAGGATGCAAAAAATGGCATTCGAACTGAGCGGTGATGTCGAATCTTTCAGCTTGGATAGTGACCCGAGGGACATCAACTGTCTTTGGAGGAGATATGTCATTGATCTACAACACAAATTACTGCCTAAGAATGCAGAAGAAGGCGGAGAGAGGATCACTGTACCTATTACAAAAATTGCTACCTCAGCTAGAAATAGGGAGGCTAATGGCAGAGACTCTGTGAGCGATGAGCCAGTAATATCAGAAATTAAATGTAAAGATGAGGGTCAAAACCAAGGCCATATTTCACCTCAGCGATCATCTTCCAGTAGCTTTTCCAGTGTTAAAAGTGGACATGATGAGGAATTACTTATTTTCGAGAATTTAGCACTTCAACAGCAGATCTTGGGAGTCCATACGCACTTGAGGACCGAATTCTTCTACTGTTTTTACTGTGGAATGCGGTTTTCCGCGGAAAAGGATCTACAAGAGCAGTGCCCCGGACCTACGAAAGAGGATCACTGTTAACATCCTTTTCGACCATATGCGTGGGAAACTGGAGCTGATTCAGGCTCCTTCAGCCCAGGTACATACTGGTGAACTGGTAGCTTCCTAGCTGAATACAAGCGATGATCCGTGTGCAGCGATCTTGAGACCTCTCAATTTATATGCTACCGAACTATTACAAGAAATGGAAGATCAAAAACAGCTTGGACACGCCAAAGCACCACATCACTGTTTAACAGTTAAGGCTATTTGGATCTTCTTCCCACATTATCTTTGCTCGATATTCATGAGCTCGATTGCTGCGCACAAGGGCTCTGGTTTGGATCGTCCAACTACGGGTGAAACCCCGTTGCTAAAGGCTCAGATATATAACGACATTTGCGAATACGAAGAAACACTAGGTAAGCTTGTAACATCGGTAGACTCATTCCACCCAGATATCCAGATTGCAAGGGATTTGATCCAAGCAGACAAAAAGCTTTCCGAAACCTTGAAATCATTATGGAAATACAACGAAATTGACAGCCGAGCTAAGAAGCTCGACGACGAACACAAGAAAACGGATGGGGAAACAGCCCGAATTCTGCAGACATTAACAGAGTGCCATGATGAACTGAATTCGCTGCCCATGTTGGAGCAAGTGGAGTTTGAGCGTGACACAATGCTCAAACAGCGCGAAAAAGTATTCACTAATGTCCTACTTGATTATGCTATGAAGTTAGCGAAATTCACACATGTACCGCCAACTTTCGATAAGGGGTCCGTGGGCCCAAACAACTTTATCTGGCCAGCGGAAGATGCAATGAGAAGAGGCATGCTGGCAATAGCTTCTCTTAAAGCAGCGGAAAAGGAAAATGACAAATGTCCCACAGTTTCAACATCGCAAGATGGTAGGAATTCACAGCAAAGTCCTCAGGATGCTAAAGATAAATCTGCGGCGGCGGAGGAAGAAGAGAATAAATTGGATGCTCGCAGGCCTTCGTTCGAGTTCGACGCCACAAGAATTAAGCAACCTGAGGTAGAACATCCCGAGGAAGATATAGATCTCGATCTAGATCTTTTCAATGCAGAGGAGTTTTGACATAAGTTCAATCCAAGGCTTCGTATAGATCAATGGATTCGTAGATACTCGCTATAACCTTCATCTTGAAGTAAGATGGCGGCTAGTTTTCGCTAACTTAATCTTGCTTCTTTATAGGCGTAGGTGAATACACGCTAAAACTAGTTCTTCTGCCTTGACCGGAAGACAGCTCCCGCCTGAAATTCTCGAAGGCCCTCTGTAGATTGTGCTCTTCAATTTCCAAGCCCTTTTCAGCTCTCCACTTGTCGTAAGACTCGACAAACTCTGCGAATTCACGCTTGGCATCTTCGAAATTGAACTCCTCGAAGTCTCCATCGGGTATGCCGAGATGCATCTCCTCAGATGCCTCGCCTTCTTCGAAGACCCTCTTGGCTTTGGCAATATCGCCCAATGGTCCAGCCTCTTCGAGCTCTTCTTTCTGTTCTTTTTGAGCTACTGCAATGGGTTGGTAAGACTTGAGGTAGTTTAAGACAGGTTTAGCAAATGGGCCCTTGAACGTCACCAGCGTTGCCATGATACCCAAATGAACGTAAAAGTAAACGGAACCCCAGCATGCCAAAGAGCCAGGGAAATCTAAAATCACGAAAGGTTGTACCAAGTAGCCAAATGCAAGTTTCATGACATAAAAGCAGATGATATCGTAAACAATCTTAGATGGCAAAGCCTTCCCATTGGCATCCAAGAACAGAGGGCGCAGGTTCCGCCTGAATAACTTACCACAGGACTGGTAAAGGGCGCCGGTGGCGAAACTGAGGTAGTAACCAGGTCTAGTTCCGTGCCAAAATGCAGAAGTCAGAAAAGTAAAAAGTGTACTGCGAAAACCAGGCTTAGATCCCGGCCTTGCGACCCTCAAATAAACGTAATGTTTCAGCCATTTGTTCGTGTTCATGTTCCAAGCCTCAAGGCCCCCATGTGTATTGGAAGCGGTCTCAAACTTCCAGATGTCTATGTTGCGAACCCTGTCCCATCTTATCTGTTTAGCTTTAGAATCATATCCGTTATAACCTAAACCGCATAAAATGCAAGATGCCTCGGACACGGTCCAAGCTGCATAGTACTTCAGCCTGAACGTAAAACTGAGAATGTAAAGATAATGAATCTTGTACAAAAACGATTTCTGGCCAAAAGTATCTGTAAACATGAACTCTTTGGAAATGTACTTCGGTAATATACTCGAGAGAGCAATCCAACCGATTCCTTGGGTGACCTGCCATAGAACTAAGCGTCCACATTTGGGGATCTGTCTGCGCAAATTACGGTCTGATGTGGTCCACCTGCGTCTCGGCTTTTGAGCATCTGGCAAATCTCGGAAAAGCTCACAATTCAGCCAGGATTCGAAATCTGCGAAATCAAAACTGGGGCCGGTGAACAAAGAGGGGTAAAAAAAGGCGTAAGCTATGAAGCTCAAAAGACTTGGGTGGTGTCTGATTGCCCGAGCTTTCTGATAGTCAGAAAGTTTGCTTTGATCTAGTTGCGTACCATCATGGTATGACCATGCAAAGGAGGTGAGTTTCATCACCAGAACCATCTGCGCGCCCGTGATGTCGAGACAGGAAGGGTCTGGTGTGCTGTAAAATTGCACTCCCAAATGATTGATTGCTAAATGGAACATTACAACCACGAAGTTCAAATACGGCATGAATTTGGAACGATAGAACCTTGATATCACATATGTGAACATGGAACTCAAAAACAAGGTACGAAAGCCAGTAAATATGTTCAGGACTCCGAACAGATAGAAAGCAGACACACTGACGATATACCAGCATTTAAGTGCGATATTTCTATCTGGCAAGCGCTTCAAAAGTGCATTTAGTGGGAATGATGAGAAAAGGCATATTGCTAGTTTCAATGTGATTTCGTCAAGACCAGTTTTGTCAGAAAGCGCCAGAATTTGAGACTCGACGAAGTTGACCATTCCGAACTCAACAACCCCAGGCGTTGCGTATGTGGAGTTGGAGACAAGCTTGCGAGTTTTTAACCGTTTAAGTTTAAACAGAAGGTCCCCTTTGACCTTATTAAATATGGCATCGCATTTTTTGGCTCGAAGTTGGTGGGTTATATAGATCATATAATGCCGTTGAAAGTGATTATCCCGGGAATAACAGAAGTTACCATCGATGTCATTGGTACTCACAGCATCATAAGATGGCATGTAGGTATTATGGGATCTCTTGCTAAGGGCAGCGTTTGTCCAATATGGAATCTGGTGAATAGGCACCATTTTAAGCGAACTCTTACCGACAAAATTGATTGATGCAATTCTAGAGCGATGGAAAATCAAGAAACTGTGCACTTGTGGAAGTCGGGCACTGTGGAAAAAAGCTAGAGTTGAATGAGAGACTGCGGAAATGATGATGCATACTATGTCTCAAGAAGGTAAGAATTAGGTGCAGGTAGCAACTGCGATGCCAACAGCACAGTATTAAACTCATTGTAGCCGAGCGCACAAGGCTTACTTGTGGCTCTGCTATAGTCAAGGGACGAGATTTGTATGCAGAGAGCAAGCAACTTCATTCAGTAACCGATCACGCGCATGTCTAGATCCTCAGCTTCCGCGGCACAAATTTCGGACTCACTACTAACATCTTATTTTGCAAAAACGGAAGGCCAGAAAACCACTCTCTATCCGCATCTAACCTGGTGATACTGATCCCTAGTCTTCACTCCATGGCTACTGTAAATTCCTCGATGTTTCGAGTAAGCGTATGGACCATGTCAGATGCGTTCAGTTCCTGTGAAATATAGAAAATGGGTTCTCGGACCCTTCTGTTAGCAAAAAAATAAATTAAATATGTTATTCGAAAACCTTGACAAATCAATAGACTATACGTTATTCACCAGTCCTTGCATCATAGTCTCGGAATCATAACCTACACTTGAACAAGATGCTGCTGAGATCTTCTATTGCTACTAGGCGACTGTTTTCGACTTATGGGGCGTTTTTCCAAAAAAGTCCAACGGGTGTGGTCTTCATGAACATGGGAGGTCCCTCTACCGTGCCAGAAACAAGGGACTTCCTTTACCAGCTGTTTTCAGACAATGATCTGATCCCCATTAGCAAAAAATACCAACCAACGTTAGCCAAGTACATCGCCAAATTCCGGTCGCCTAAAATTGAGAAGCAGTACGAGAAGATTGGTGGCTCACCTATTCGTAAATGGTCTGAGTACCAAGCCAAACGCGTATGTGAGATTCTGGATCAGTCTTGTCCAGACACGGCACCTCACAAACCTTATGTGGCTTTTCGCTACGCCAAGCCCTTGACCAGCGAAACTTACAAGCAGATGCTTCAAGATGGTATACGAAGGGCAGTGGCCTTCTCTCAATACCCGCAGTTTTCGTATTCAACAACCGGTTCCTCGATCAACGAACTCTGGAGACAAATCAGGAAACTCGATCCTGAGAGATCTATTTCTTGGTCTCTAATCGACCGTTGGCCCACCCATAACGGCCTTATTAAGACCTTCGCAGGTAACATCCAAAAGAAGCTACAAGAATTTCCGGAGAATGTGAGAAAAGACGTGGTACTACTCTTCTCTGCACACTCGCTGCCTATGGACGTCATAAATACCGGTGACGCTTACCCAGCGGAAGTCGGCGCCACCGTTTACAGCGTGATGCAACAACTGAAGTTCCGTAACCCTTACAGACTAGTTTGGCAATCTCAAGTTGGTCCAAAACCATGGTTGGGCGCTCAAACTGCCGACGTTACAGAATGGCTAGCCCCTTCACAAAAGGGCCTGGTTCTAATCCCAATTGCTTTCACCTCTGACCACATTGAAACTCTTTACGAACTAGATATGGAGGTGATCGGCGAATCTGAATATAAAGATAAAATCAAACGTTGTGAGTCCCCAAATGGCAACGAGACGTTTATAAAAGGGCTGGCAGACCTTGTTGAAGAACACTTACAAAAGGGGGACCTCTACTCTAATCAATTACCTTTAGATTTCGAGCTCGGAAAGTCGAGTGATACTTTTGAGGAACCATCTCAAGTTTTCGGCGAGCATTCCACTAAATGATCAACTCACGTACACGACCAAGAACGCGAAGCATTTACCCAAAAATGATGCAATCATCCCTTGTGATATATTTAATGATTAAGTGATAGCATGGCATACTACTCTCGTGCGGCTACGAGTTTGAATCCCTCCGACAAAAGGGCAGATGCTTTTTCGCTCTTATAGGGGATACTGTTGAGCACAAACGCCACATCATCCCATTGTTTTTGAGTTTCTGATTTTTGCAAGCGTACCAGTAACTTCTCACTCAGTTGCTTCTGGTGTCTCTCTTTGTCGATGAAAGTAAGCAAAAATTTAAGAATTTTCTTGAAAGAAGTGCGCTCTAACTCCTCGTCCTTCGAGAGACCACTGAATATGTCAATAAACCCATTGTAAATAGCATTATCTTTAGTAGCCAACTCAGTAAAAAATAGTTTGCACATATCACTTACCCCCTGGTCTGGATTCTCTAGGCATTTAGCCATTTGTCCTAACTGTCCCTTAACTTTAACTTGACCTGCAAGAATTAGGAACGTAACAGTCATCAAACAAGTCTTTTGTACCATCAGGTCATCATCGTGCAAGTGGCGATAAAGAAACTCAGTATTTTCATCAACTAGGTTATTGAAGCATACCGCCATATCGCCTAAGCCGAGTATTGCATTCGAACGAATGATAGGATCTGGTGACTTTTCTAAGATCGTAATGAGTAAGGGTAGGTTTTTCTCGCAATATTTGGACGACACGCACATAAATTTCTCAAGACAGAGAACTGCAGCCCTTTGTAGCATGCTGTCCGCAAACTTAACGTTATTTGATACCACCTCTTCGACTAAGGGGCCAAATCTTGCAAGTAGGGAGGAATCTCCGAAGAGTAGCTCTTTTTCCTTTACGAAGTTCACAGCATCCGTAAAATCGTCTTCGTTGGTTCCCCCAATCATTTCAAGTTCTTGTTGACGTTCTTCCGCCAGGTTAGCGCTATTAGTACCGGCTAAGTTTTTACTTTTGCTTTCAATTTCGATTTTACGCTTCTTAAACTCGGCCTCGCATTTTTCCACATATATTGTCGTATTGATAGCAACATGACCAACAATGAATAAGAGCTGAGCCAATGATATTGTTCGAGAGGTGGTATAACTTGAATTATCTTCATTCTCTTTTCGACCAAAGGTCATCATGGTCTTTTCTCTCACGATTTCAGTAGCCACAGAATCTGGTGAAGAAGATATTATGAATAAAGCTTTTATGGCTTCCTCACAAGCAGGATAATACTCTGGGTTTTCCACATAGTCAATGATTCGAGCATGTAGTTTCTGTACAGCATCTTCTTCTCTGATAACGCCTGATGACACGGTACTGGCACCCTTTGGTACAATTCTCTGGAGGGCAACGCATGAATATTTTAGCAGGACAAGATCTCGAATGCCCTGCTCACCAAGCCCAACTTTCAACAAAGCATCTAGGCCTCTTAGTGCTATATTATTATCAGCTAATGAAAGCATACCAAGGACAATAATTGCTCCATGAATTTGTTTGGTATCGCCAACATTTTGATCTGACATGCCTGAACTATAGATTGCCCAGAGAACGCTTATGGCATCTTGATCAATGTAATCAGCTTCATAGATGAGACCTAGAAGTTTTTCCAATGATGCTAAGTCAGCAGCGGATGTATTTTCAGTTAGGTTAATCAGATTCTTAGCAATGTATGCTGCTTTCTCTCGGAAATTGGATCCTTCTGGTGGAGTAAGAAAAAGATGGTTATAGCTTGAAATTAGATGCGAAACAATACTTGTACCCTCGTCATTGGTGCCTTTCATCCAAACGAGATGCAGCATTTTGCGTACGCCAAGAAAACTGAGTTCAATATCATACGCATCTGTCAATACCAAAAAATCCATAACTTCTAATACCTCGTTCCGATTTCTAGATAATAGAAGTTGACAAGATTTCTCTATTGCCTCATGTATGCTTTTTATGAACATGATTGCATCTTTATAATATTGGATGGTCAACTTCATTTTGAACGCTGCGTTTGCATTTGTTGTCGGCAGATCTTCCGCCTCTCTTTCAAGCCTAGAAATCTGCTGCTCTTCATCTTCGCTAGACGAATTTTCATCATCCTCGCACACACTTTTTTCAATAAGTTGGTCTAAACCACTTTTCCCACTTTCCTGCGATGAGGACATAGTGTCCGCCCATACAGCTTCTGCACTCTTTAGACGAGCCTCCCATTTAGAGAGCTTCAGCTGCGTCCCGTGAAGGGCATCAAAATGGTGGGTCAAAAGGAGTTTAGTGAGCAATTTGACTGCATTCCTTCTTACCAGGGAGGATCTGTCTTGAAGAGACCGTACAGCTAGATTAACCATGTTAGATCTACTTTTTTTCAGCTTTACTGGAAGATCACATATTTTCAAACAGCCTTGTATAGCCTTTGTCCTGACATAAGGGTTCGAATCTGTGAATCGTTCTTCTAATAACTCAACCAGTACTTCCGCGGATTGCTTGTACAAGTCAAAATCTTCGCATTTCGACGAAATTTCAATTACAATGTTACCGCAAGCCTCAACTACCGCGCATCTTAGAGTGAACGAACTGTTATTGAGTAGCTTGACAATAAGCGTCATCTGCCTTAATACTATCCGTGGTATCAGCTCAGACAACTTGACCAAAAACGTGGCTATAGATTTAGGACCCTTCACGTCCTTGCTGTTGAACTCTTTGTTGCTTATATCTCGTAGTATGTCCTCCGTAAGTTGCGGATAGTCGAAGTCGTTATTAATGGTTTGTAGCAATTCAGCAGTGAATGTGTTAAGATGAACGAAATAGGTTAGGGATGTCATGATAGCGTTTTGCGTGCTAGAGCTTTGGCCGTGATTTTTAACAGCAGTGCCAACGATTCTTAATATATATAATTTGATGGCAGGCATTTTCAAGATCTGCTCGGTTTCGATCAAAACATAAATGGGCTTGGTAAAAAGACCCACGAACAGATCTCTTTCTGGAGTTGTTGGAAAAATTCTTGACAAATTTAAGCCAAAAAGTTTCAAAATACTCTCTAAGATGTTCTCAATCTGGCTTGATATCCTCTTGAGCGCATTGTCGTTATCCCCTAGACCTTGATTGCTCCCCCTGCTAGTTTTTGCTATGCTTGTTTGAGAAGCTGTATTCGAAATATCTTGCTCCAAAAAAAATAGTAATGCGTGTATGAGATAACCATATTCTTCCAGCTGTCGCTTCCACTGAGGTACGAATGTCACAATCTCGGCATTCGTAGCGCCACCGGATAAGCTGGAGCTGATGCCTTGCGCTAGGTTAGTCAATGACGACCCTAAGAGATAGGTCAGCTGGGTTTGATATTGAGGCCGTAACTGCGGAAATCCATGCACTAGATCTATAAGACTGTCCAATGTATCGTCATTATCATCTATTAGCTCGGGAGAGACCGCTAGCACATCGATCACGCTATTCAGCTCTTTAGCAGGGTTCTCCACAGCGGGATACTCTACTTTGTCGCTAGTCTGGAATTTAGTAAGCCACTCTGATAAGCTGAACTCCAGCATTCTTAATGCCACCTTGACAGCAGTAGAAATGAAGAATCTACTCCAACCTTTATTCATATGTATATATAAACAATAAATCCAATATCAACTAGCGGAGCTGGATAATCATCACGTGGTTATAATAATATATTATGAAAGTTAACTCTCGTTCATATATAGCACCATGCTAACCGAATTTCACCAATCGAACAATAGATGCAAACACTTCGCAACAGTAAGATCGGTTTGAAACTTCGAACGTGGTTCGGCTACGATCAATGGTTCTTTTGATGGTGCAGCCACCCAGCCAATCATAAAAGAAGCTCGAGATAGGGGTCTACCATTTGTCAAAGAGAACACCGTCTTGTTAAACTTTCTTGTCAGCCAACCAAAAAGACTTGCAACTTAGAGAGG
The DNA here is from genome assembly GCA_030562185.1 of Lachancea sp. yHQL494. Lineage (NCBI taxonomy): Eukaryota > Fungi > Ascomycota > Saccharomycetes > Saccharomycetales > Saccharomycetaceae > Lachancea > Lachancea sp. yHQL494. The sequence goes on along the minus strand of JAJMGS010000083.1, from coordinate 99,946 downwards.
CAGCATATGCTTTGTAGCTGGTGTAAAATTTTATTCTTTCGACTAGTTCCAGAAAATATTGAGATAGTTGTTGATCGTGTCGAGCTTTTTAAGTAGGGAGTTGCGTATCTTAGCAACGAACTGTGTGATTCTTCTATGGTTAGTTGATAGAGTATTCAAGATGCATAATCCAGCGACCGGCTTGAAGTGACTAAAAACGGTAGCTAGACAATATAAAGTGGAACAGACGCTGTTGCCCTACTCATCTCCGATTGCGATATCATAGTCACTAAGGCATTTAGGCTATTCCATATTTGTATGAGCAGCATCAATGTTTGATTATTCAATTTTGAGCACATAAAAAATAAAATGCTAGGTGATGATCTCACCCAGGTTTGAAGTGGAGACGTACTGCATGTTTAACAGATGCCATTACCAACTAGAAGATGAAACCATGCTTTGTGCCAAAGCTTTATAGCGATCAACATACCTTTAGTTGAAATTCAGATAACATTTACACTGTATTTGTACTTCGAGTCGATTCTATGTGACACAATAGTATGATGGAATACTTTGCACTACTAAAGAGCTTGAGAATAAGCACAGGCTATAAGCGATAACAATGGTGGTGCCACCTGTTATGCACATATGGATTAACACATCAATTTTTGTCGGCTTTTGACTATGACACGTTGGTATAAAGTGACAAAAGCTAGATATTACATTCTCAGGTAGATAACAAGAATGCTGAGATTGAACAGTGCATATGGTCACCCCCTTTTCATATCACCTGGAAATGGAGGATGGAGCAACTATTGATCTGGTCTGGAACATTATCGACATCAGAACCCGTTACCCAAATAATTATATGAACACCGGTGGTTTATTCCTAGTGTTGAGACCTTCTCTTCACTTCTAGAAGTACCGCGGAGGGATTTACAACACCGAGTTCACTGCAACAATAGACTAAGTAATACAATATTTCTATTGACGATATCGCCAATTACCGCACCGAACTCACATTAGGTACAGAACCAGAAAGACAATAATTTTTTTATTTATCAATATTGTCACACATACTACGCTCAGTTCAATGTATGACGTTAGCTACTCACGTACGTGGTTGAAGATTTACTAAGTACCATATCTGTATATTGCCATTGACTTGATACTAGATGTTCACTCATTCCATCAAATTATTTGGAAAAATTGCCGTGCTGTTACGCAGTGATGACTACCTCGGCGTGTCTGAGCCATCCTATTACTATATATTTGCCAAGAAGCTGACCAAGATCCATGACTGTGAGTAGTGTAAACTCGTCCGTGATTGTAATTTCAATTTTTTTAAACGGAAATCCTATTCAAACACGTTGTTCAAATCAAAAACCCACGTCCTTTTGTTACCGGGAGATAATGCTTATAACCTTTTTGTAATAAAATTAAGTACGTTTGACTTCCAGCTGTAACGAACGTGGCCCACTGGCTCAAGCAGTCGAACCTAGCATGCAATAACGCGGTTTGTCACTATCCGCAAAGATCTGTGTTTTCTCAAGGTTTTGTGGCTAAGTGGCGAGGTAGGGGCTTGGGAAATGGTTTTAGTTTCTTGAGCCGGCTTCCTGGACCCTTCTAATTCTTTTAATAGTCTTTGGTTTTCGGTTTCTTTTGCTTCATATTGATCAATAATTTCATTGATTTGAGAACGTAGTAGACCATCAAAGTGTTGCATCTGCTCATTAAGCTTTTTAAGTTTTTGCTTAGAGTCTCTGAGTGCGATTATTCTAGCTTTCGCTTTTCGCTTGAATTCCAATAAGGCGTCCAATTGTCTTGTTATGGCGCACATCCTATCATTAGAGTCTTTGTGGTGTGCTTCAAGTTTTTGAATGTGCTCCCCTGCTGCATGGAAAGCACCGATCGACTCTGTCATTCTCAATTTGAATCTTTCTACATCCTGTCTAGCCTTCTGCAAGTCAAGTTTTAAATTCTGATATTGTAGACTCTGCTTTTCACACTCTTGAACCATTAGAGAGTAATTCCTTTTCCACAGCTGTTCAGAATTCTCACTTTTAAGTGCCAGTTGATTGCATTGATAATTTCTCCTGTCCAATTCTTTCTTGGTCTCTAGTTGATCTTGAGTCATATTCCTTTGCAAACGTTTAAGTTGGCTTTCACTTTCACTTAATCGAGATTCATACGACGTTATTTCCCTTCTAATTCCAAAGTTTTCTTTCAGCAGGGCATCATTCTTCATGGTTTTCTCTTCTAAGTCCAACTCCATTCGGTTTAATTTTGCACAGACCTCACGGTATTTAGAATTCTGCTCGTCATTCAGCCTAGTTGTTTCTTGAGCTTTTGCTACACTTTTTTCACGTTCCTCCTTCAGGATCGATTGATCTTTCAGTTGAGATTCTAAAACCTTGACACGGTCTTCTAGCAACAGGTTATGCGCTTTCTGCTCGGCATTTACTTCAAGTTGATCCGACAAGTCTTTCCCAATAGACTGAAGTGAATCTTCTAATTTCAAAGCCTCTAGCAAATCGAGCCAGCACTCTTCAAAGTCTTCTGTGATTTCTGCAACCTCACTCTGCTTTACCAACTTGTTGACTGCTCCTTGATTAGCCAGGGCTTGAAGAATTCCATAACTCAATTTTTGAACGCTCATTACCAGATCTTCAGCATCAAATTCAGACTCTGGAATACCGCAAGCTTCCCAACAGCGTAACATTCCTTCCAACACAATTGGGTTTTCTATCGCCACGTTTTCATCCCAGCCGGAATTGGATTCCTCCTCCATATATTTCAAAACCTGTTCCTTGATCACCAGGATGGAATCAGATTCGTTTAGCTCCAGACAACGTTTTTTGTTCGAATGGCCAAGCACTGAGCCTTCATCGAAGACCTTAATTTGGTTAGATCCAAATTTGACCATACTGGGTGCCCTTGATCTGACCTTCATCCTTGAGGCAACAAATTCTTCCACTAAAGGGTTGGAATTTTTGATTTCATTAATATCTGTTGTAGAGGCAGCATCTGGATTGTTCCTATAGGTGCTTTCCCGATGCTTGCTTGGATTACTAACAACGACGCTGATATTGGAATTTAAGTTGTTTTCAGTTTTGTGGAAAAACGATTTGAGCCTGGCACTGGCACTACTTTCTGCAGCGTAAAAGTCTACGCTGGCTCTTAGACTGGGAGAAGTACACATGCTGGATCTTGAAATCATCTTTGGACTTGTTCAGAATTCAGATGCTTGTTGTGTAAATTCCGATGAGATTAGTTCAAAATGTGGGGCAAAAATATGTTTTTATTTTAGCGTCGCCGGAAAGAGCGACAAAGATATGCAAAGCTACGGCAAAAATCAAGGGCCAATGAAGAAAAGCATATATTTCTTCTATGCGGTATGCTAATGTATATGAGTTCGTGTGTCGGTGTATTAAAGATACATAATGTACATATGTAGCTTTGAGTCAAGAAATTAATAAATCTTATTTGGGAGACCAGCTCTCAAACAAGATGAATGCTAGAGGGAACGAATGAGCTGAAGTGAGAAGCCAAACCTCGTCAGGTCACATCTCTCACTTCAGGTAAGATAGCAGCAGTCTCGTTTGATGAGAAAAATAGACGATGGGCAACTATTGATATGATGGTTAAGCGATTAAGTTGTGGGTAACAAAAACCCCGATTACGGCATCCAATTAAATGAGAAGCGATACCGAGGGAGCATAATGGAGTGTCTTATAGTGTCCAGTCATGCTTTTTAGTGGGTGATAATACTGGAGGTGCAGTAGGAGTCGCATACGGTGTGCGAAACGATGATGGAACGGTTTTAGAGCCGGATGAATTTTCTCTAGGATCATAAAAACAACAGGACTGAACCAATGTATCGTAGTCTCTAGATGTGGCTGAAGATTCTGAAGTTGATTTCTGATCTGATGAGACGGCAGAAGATAAAATTAAATCACGTCTCAGTATAGACGATGAAAGACCCTTCAGAGAGCGAGGTTTTTGACATGCAATCGATGAGGATGAGCTACTGGTTGTGGCTGTATCTGCAGGAGAAAACGTAACTTCTGCTAATGGATTGCGGTAAGTACTCGTAGAAGAGAGATCTGAGTGTACATGCTGCTCGGGTTTGACGTCTGAGTTTTCGTCTAGATCTGGTACAGTAGTGGAAGTGTCTGAATGGTTTGCAACTGCAGGATTTGGAATTTGACCATGGTCCTCATCGTGGAACAGAATTTGAGTTGGTGGTGGGGTGTGCGTATAATTGCTTTCTCCAGATTGTTGATCGAAAAGGTAATGCATTGGAGAAGCGGGAGCGGTGTCATAATCGAAAGTGACTTCATTTATCCGTGAAGGCTTTGCCAACGTAGTATCGTTGTGAAACAAGTGTTTGAGAGGAGATGTATTATAATAATCGGTATTGTCTGAGAATTTCCGACCTATAGTGGTAGCGGCTTTTGTCGGAGGTTTGGAAGCGCTATGAGAAAGAGTTGTAGAAACTAGAAAATCGGAGCCGAAAGACCTTTTACTGAGGGAATCAGGTTTTGAAGTTGTACTTGGTTTGAGTGTAGTTGAACTCGAATTGTTACGCAGTGAGTACGATGATGCTAAAGCGGTCAAATTTGGTACAGATGCACTAGCCCTGTGAACCACAGGGCTAGTAAATGCTTGTAATTCAACATGATAGTTGTTGTAGCTATTATTGTCGTAGTAGGTTTCCCCGTTAACGTCGTATCGACAGCACAATTCCATGTTTAGTGGACAACAGGTTTCTGGGTTGTGAGAGTTGCAGTACAAAAGATTTTTGGATTGCATGAAAAATGATAGGCCTGCCAGATCGATGGTAAATTTGAATTCGTCAATGGCATGGGTTACGGTGCGATGATAATACGCAGGAACATAATGAATGTCTTGCCAGCTGTTGAAAGTAAACTTAACCTCCAAAGACTTCTCAAAACTCAAATTAGTCACGTAAATAAGACCTTGAATCTTGTGAGAGTCCAAACATGACGAGACCTTGTTGAGTTTAATATTATAGCCCTTGAGATGCGACAGGATATGGGATTGAAGGTCAAGTGCTCTGCGCGTGATTACGGGTTGTATATCAGACGAGAGCAGGAGCCATTTATCTACAACAAAGCGTTGGGAGTTTTGAGAGGCAACAGAAGTTGTGATGTGTGGACCTGGAGTACAGAAGCCACCGTTGGAGCTTATAGCGGTTAATGTATTTGTTCTTGCCATAGCAGTGGGTAAATGAGAATCTTTGAAATCGAGCTCGAATTCGCAATCGCTACTGTCACCGTCACTTTCGCTGTAAAGAGTGGGATCAAAAAAATTGAAGGTCGAGGGTTTATGGGTGGCATCGACGGTGTTTCGTAAATTAGGCAGCTTAGTGCGAGAAAGGGCGGTACCAAACCAAAAGTCGTCGCTTGGAGTGTTGGGGTCATCGAAGCTGTCGTCCCCCCCGTTACCGACTATCGGAACAAGTTCAGGGGAATTTTCAGTGGAGATCGAAATCGGCTCAGAATGCGTGTCGAAACGTTTGACTCTAGTGAGCTGGTGTGCAAAGCGCACGTTTTTTAGGGAGGAGCTTGATCTGGAGGGAGTCGCGGTGGGAGCCCATAATTTTAAGGAGGGTCTCAGCGGCGGTGGTGATTGCTGTGCCACTACATCTGGAGAAACATTGGTAACGTTGGTACGTGAATCCATGGTGTTGGTAACAGCTGCACCGGCAGTATAAGTGCCCGGCGAATCGTCTCCATGTCTTGACCACGTGACCAAATCGAATACTGTGACATTATTTTTGGAGGCTTTAGCGGGTGCTCCACCTCCTACTGCTGCTGCTGATACTGTTTCAGTTGGGGCAGAAAAGTCCATTTGCAAGTTGTTCGTTAGGTCTATCGTAACTTTTAATGACGTTCTTGGTTTTGTTTTTGTTTTTTCTTCCCCCCGTTTTCGATCTATCTCGAGCAAGTAAAACCAATGCTGCTTGCCTATGCCAGTTGATAAGCAGAATGCTGATCCACTTCTGTGTCAGGAGCGTGTTAATCCAGACAAAGACCACCGAAGCAAGTGAAAAGTAGATGAAACGGACACAAAGTTGGCTGGTTCTCTCAGGATCGCCTCGTCTCAGTTTGCAGGATAAATGCTCGAACGGTTCTCTTATTACCTTCTATAATCGAGTATCTAAAGGGCAAAATGGATGGGTGAGACGAAATCAGAGTGGTTGTGATGATGTTCAGGGATCGGGATCGGGAGCCGATCTGTCTTCTCAACCCTTCTTCCCTTTATATATATACTTATTTTCATATTCCTTCCTCCCGGGTGCGGAACTTGCCCCTACTACGTACTTTTTTTTTTTCTTTGGCTGCGATGAGGCCTTTTGCGTAATGATTACGAATAGAATGCGGGGCACAGTAATTGTCAATAAAACAGAGGTGACAGACGGAGGGAGGAGTGATAGAAATAGGTTCTTCCGAGCTCTTACTGCTTTGTTTGCCACTGGCTTCTTAACTTTTTAAATTTCGGTCTCCTTCACAGATCTGATTACAGTGCGAATTGCAAGGCTTGATCGCATTATAGTACGAAGTGACCTGGACTATTTTGGTCATATCTTATGCACTTCTAGCAACTGTTAAGGGAAATGGTATGAGACGAGAAATTGCATCTGCCGCTTATTTCACGTTCAGGAAGGAAGTAGGGAGGTACTCGTAAACCTTTATCTAAGGAGCACCTAATTACAAGACGGTTATAAACGATTTGGTATGATCACTTTGTACTATTCTGACATCGAAATTTTCAGGAGACCAAAGCATCCAACATGGTCTGGAAATGGTTGTCAAGGTATTTGCCGATCATTTTACTACCATCGTTGGTGGAGACTATAGACTTCTCATTAACATCCAACGATACTTGTCTTGGTCCGCGTTCTATCCCTTTTTGTACAAGGGACATTAAGGATCATCAGCCAAGCGTTCTATCTCGCTACGTTCGTTTCCCCACATTTTTGTTGAAAACAGGAACAGGTCCACTTACTAAGTTATCTAGAAAGAATTAACGGAACCGTTGGATAAGCAGTTTTCCATGCGCTCCGCTCCGCGATCGAGAAAAAAGCCCAGCAAAATAGGTGACAGAATGGTATAAGGTGATCGGACTTTAGAACGGACAGGAACTGTGATCAGGAACCTAGCGCCGTGCAATTGGCAAAATTCACATGAAAAATTACTCATTGTTGCCAGCTTGGCGCTGGTCGCCACATTTTACAACCGTTTCATTGCCAACGGTACGGGGCAATGAACAATATTGACCAGGTAGATAATGCATGCGCTAGGCTTGTCCTGGGTTTGCCCTCGGTTTTCCCAACAGGTGTTCCAGGCTGCTAGCTTGCCAGAAGGTACAACAAGCTTAGGTTAGCCCAGAAAGGCTTAAGCGTAAAAGTAGACGACAGGACTACACTTAACGTATACCATGCCTCGGGGTATGCGAGTTCTCACCTTTCCAGTTCTTTCCGACGTAGCAATATCGTGTGTAGTATTTCTTAGACTGTGGGGCTACACGGTTGTCAGATTTGTTGAACTTGAGCAAGATTAGTGCCAATGTCATGTCATCTGCTGACTTGTAAAAATTAAAACGAAAAAAATTCTCCGATACGGGGAGTCGAACCCCGGTCTCCACGGTGAAAGCGTGATGTGATAGCCGTTACACTATATCGGATATCGGATGCGATTACTTGCAATAGATAATACACCAAGCGGATTGAAAATGATGTGATCGCAAGTGGTTGGAAATGCTGAAGTTCGTAACGCTCCTGATAACTACTGGAACCATATCCTATCCAAGAAGCTTCTACGATTTGTTTACTTTGATTTCAGAGGCTCTAGGTGTTAGTCTGTTTTGTTTTGTTTTGTTCATGCGACGGCGTCCTTTTTCGTCACAATAAATAGCATCAATGGCGTTGAAGACATAAAATTAGGTTATGCTTTTAACTATTGAAGGTCTGAAAACGTAAAAAGCTCCCTCGAAAGAATACAATATGAACAATTATTGTCATACGCGGCAATTGGGTCCAAGATTTATATCCTCATGCTACGAGCAGTCTTATGAATGAAATCTGACCAACAGAACACGTTGAAAAACTATTTGAACGATTTTTTGAGGTCTATTTAATGACATTGTATGAACGCCACCATTGCTGAATGCCAAGCGAGAAATATTTCACCGCTGTCGCTGCTGACTCCCAAAGGGAAGCAATTCCAACCTTCATACGAAATGCCCTAGTAGGTAAACTGATTTGAATTATAACAAGTGCACTAATTGCGGCGATAGTACAGTAATGCGGTGTATAGTGCGAGCCATCGTTTTTGAAACACTGGACCGTTATCCTGGCAGGAACCTTGAAAGATTTTAGCCGGTTCTAAAGATTGGCGCTGCTGCTCTTTGCATCACCAGTCTCCTGCTTACGAAGCAGCCCACGCTAATCCCTCACTGCTGAACATTATGGTATCACCAACGAGAATCCATGGTTCGTCCTCATAAGTTTTATACAAAGTTGAGTTTTCGGGTATATCGAAGGTCCTGCCTTTCGTATCTTTAATAGTCATACCGCCATCTTCAGGCCACAGAATAGTGTCTGGATAACTTTCCAAAAATTCTGCGATGCTTAAGCTGGTATTGTATGGATTGCTAGCGGCGGAAACCAGGGAAAAACCGGTAGCCAAAAGCAAGTGGGAAAATTTCATAATTTGGAGTAAGTCGATTCAAGTTGGATTGAGGATGGTTAACGTGAGTAATACAAAAAGTAGGAAACATAACAAGAGCATGGAACTAGTACTTGAGGGTCCATGAATTTATACCCTTCACGTCTGTAATTTCCAATACTACTTGGCAAGCAAGGAAATCAACCTTCGAGAATAAAAAATTCCCGCCGGTACTTCTGCAGACTAACGCTTCTCGTTCAACGTTCTGCTTGGGTTTAAGAAGAAATACAGCTATACATCCTTATTTCGCATGCACTGTTGCGAACTTACGCATTGTAACAGGATCGCATGGATGGGCTCGAGCAAATTGCACCATTAGGTATCGTAAGTGTTCCTGGCGTTCCGGTCGTACGTAGTACTCGCATCCAAATTGAAACAGTGACGTCCAAGCCGGCGCTATTCGTGAAATTTATGTTCAAAGTGGACCTCGGGTAGCGAACAATCCTGGATGATTTTCATGTTGCATTAAGATTTAATAGACTTGTAGATCTCCTTACTTAACTTAGACATTTGAATGCATTAGAGCGATTTACAAGTCGTATATAAAATGTCTCCTGGCACTCCTGAGTGTATTGTCTCATGATCAAATGTGAAATTCCCAAGGAATCTACCCAGGAAACTTACATTCCCACTTTTTGATCTTTTTTGGAAGTCTGCCGCACATTTTTCTGAGTTCATCTAAATTAGGTTCTCACTGATAACTAAAAATCGGAACTTCAGCTGACAGGCAATATTGGCTCGTTAGAAGCTTGCATATGCAGGGTTCTAACGTATGAACAAATACGAGTGGGATTTTTAGTTTTACGTACTACTGAAATTGAAATAGCGATGTTGGCTTGCTTTAGAGAGGCATTTTAGGCTGGCCCAAAGTGGGGAGGTGTTAGTACGAGATCTAAAGTCCGCTTCAGTTGTGCAACCTTCACCTTAACTTTTTGAACAATTTGCATTGTAAGCTTATGGCCGGCGCAGGAAAATAAGGAGTATGTGGCGGTACACCACGCATGGCAATTTTGCGAGACATGCATAGCGTTCTTTCTTTCTCTTGGAAGAGAAGGAAGCGATTCACGTTCAAGACCGAGGCCCGTTGAGATGATTGTCCTCAATGAGAGCTCAGTATTTCTACATTTGCAGCGGTGGGTGATGTACTAGTAAAAAATACCTGGCGGATACATATGCATTGGTTTCGGGATCTTGTCTACATCCGATCGTTGAACGAAAAACTCCACCCGCTTTGAACCGGGTACGTGCTGCGCCAATACCTGGCAGATGAGACAGGCCTTTGTACCCGCTTCGTCAATTTTGAAGAAAGCGCCAATAATAGGCTACAGTATTCATAATTCAGTTTCTGCCATTATGAAGGTCAGATTTCAAGTTGTATGGACAAGAGGAGGACAGAAATGCCATAATTGTGAAAAGTTAAAGTTTTGGGTTTTGAATCCCCTCTCACACCTCTGCATTCCTTCACTAGCATGAAAGCTCAAACAATGTTTCGAGTTATGGACTGCTACATCGAGTGTTTCCGGGTCCTGCTCTTCCTTGCAATATGATTTAATCAGCCTTTCTTCTGCTAGATATCGTAATATCACTTCGCACCTTCACCTCCAGGAAAAAAGTTGTGTGGACCATTTAACCCCAGTGTGGAGAATTACGCTGGTTCTAGGTCGTAATCAACCATCATCCCTGTTCATAATACATCCCAGCGCCAAGCAGTACTGAAATTCCAAATCCGTAAGAGTAAAATGCCCGATTGGACAACTGTACTGTTAAAAGGATACGTTCCAATATGACTTCGTCACCTATTCGTTTTCAACCCTTCCGGCTCTCGCCCTGAACGGTGTACACCGTAATAATCTTCCGCAGGCTCGGGTGGAGGATTTCACAGCGGTTCCTCCATTTCTTGGCCAGTTGTTCTGATGGGCATTGTGCGTGAGGAAGAACGTTTTTGCATTAGCAGGTAAGAGGCCCTGTGGAAAAATCTCTCAGTATGCAGACTAAGAACTATGCAGTTCTTATTATTTATACGTATTGAGGCGAATATACGTCAGAAGTAGAAAGCTTGTTAAATTGTTCATTTAATCACTCTATGATTGACTTAGCTAATTGATAGATATTATGTGAAGTTCTTATGTCTATCTCTTCGTGGTTCTTCTATATTTGAAGAGCAGGGCGTCAATACAGGGAGTAAACAATTGGTATTTATACAATTGCCTGGGTTACCACTTCTGATATCAAGAAATGTCCTATATTGGATTATGAGTTGCTCCAGCCTCCATTCTCTCGACCGCAGTGATATAAAACAGTGTGACTAGGGGTAGTGCTCAATATCAGTTTCTAGCCTCACATTCTTGTTATCTATCCAAGAGTCTATTATCTAATTTTTGTCGCCTTGTACTAACGCGTAATAGTCAAAAGTCAACCTTATTTGCATCCAATTTAATCCTACACTGTTAGTCTGGAACATTGATACTATCCCCAGTGTTATAGAACACGAACATCCCAAGTCAACATACCGTCGCTAAATTGGTGCTATCACTTGGTACTATTTTGTCACTGAGGAAATCGGCTCTTGTTACGTAACTTGGCGCTATTGGCTGCCACCCATGGGTTCTGGCTACACATCGTCGTTAGCCACTTAGGAGCGCTTTACTTTCGCACCACTATATATAATAATGTGATCAAGGTGTTGACTACTAATGTAAATTTGCCAGATGATCTCTGTATTATAATTACAAACCTCAAGGATTCCTATATCTAACAACGGCGAATCTATCAAAAGATCTCTTTATTACCTCCCATCGAGGTTAGGATCAAAGAGTTCCTTCAATTTCTCTTCAAACTCACCGTTCGTTGGTATTGTCGTTTGCAAGTTTTCACTTTGTCTACAACATTAAGCCGACGGCTTGCTCACAGAAAGCCACGCTAGTAGCTCATCCCTGTCTGGCTCAAAATTCATGGTACCGTAACCCAGCGATAGAGCCAAGCGTTTTCTTCGGCTTTTCTGATCCCTCAGATTGCTCCATAATTTGAAAAGAAATAGTCCAGATCTGCAAGTACGAAGACTTCAGGACTGCCTATGTTCGCGAGTTTAACGCTGCTGAAAACATCCAATTCAAGCACATCGTTCAAGCTTGTATCTTCCCTTGAACCGCTAATCCACATCACATCAGGTGACATATCTCCATTTCCTACTAGGAGAAAATGCTTATAACATTTTTAAGACTAAGTAGATTTGCCTCGACCGTGGAAGTCGGTTCAGTGAATCACCAGGATGTCATACGACCGAACTGAGACTTACGCTGCTCCAGTGTTAGCTGGGGAAGAAATAGGTGAGAATGACAACTCTGAAATTATAAAATCTTTCCACAATTTCATACTGGAGTTCCGCTTGGATGCCCATTTTATCTACAGAGAACAGTTGCGAAGCAATCTTTTGGTGAAGCATTACTGCATAACTGTTAACACTGCACATTTGATCGGGTACAATGAAGACCTTTATAAGAAATTATGTGATGAGCCCACAGACGTGCTTCCATTGTTCGAACAGGCCGTCACTCAGGTTGCCAGAAGAATAGCCCTTCTGTCGCGTGATATCAGCCTAGATCCCAACAATGCAGCTGACATTGCCACTGGTGAAGGCACCAATGGTTCTGAAATAAGTACCCCAGGGTTTGAGATCCCTGTTTGCCAAGTGATGCTGATATCCGACGCTTCTGAGACTTCATTAAGGCTCTTGGGATCAGAAAATGTGTCGAAATTTGTGCGTGTCAGCGGAATCGTAGTATCTGCCTCTGTACTATCGTCCAAAGCCACTTTTCTCACTTTAATGTGCAGGAATTGTCGACACGTCACTACAATGCGACTTAACAGTTTTGGTACTCTGGGTGGAAGCCATATCACACTTCCGAAGGCCTGCATGGCAGACCACTCTCGCGAAGCAGGCGGTAATCCATGCGGCCAGGACCCGTATATGATAGTACACGAATCGTCCCGCTTTGTAGATCAGCAATTCCTCAAACTTCAAGAAATTCCAGAGCTTGTACCAGTTGGTGAAATGCCTCGTAATATTTTAATGTCTGCAGATCGGTACTTGACAAATAAGATTGTCCCTGGCACTAGGGCAACAATATTGGGTATTTACTCTATCTACCAGGCCAAAAGTCGTGGTACAGGGACAGCTGCAAGTGGCGGTAGGGCCGTGGCGATCAGAAATCCATATATCAAGGTCTTGGGTATTCAAACAGCATTGGACGGGAACTCTATCAATAGTACTGCACACTTCTCCGAAAAAGAAGAAGAAGAGTTTTTGGCTCTGAGCAGACGTCCTGACCTTTACGAAGTATTTTCAAAGTCCATCGCGCCCAGTATTTATGGGAATGATGATATCAAGAAATCCATTGTGTGTTTGCTAATGGGAGGATCAAAAAAGCTCCTACCTGATGGTATGCGCTTAAGAGGTGACATAAATGTGTTGCTACTGGGTGACCCAGGTACGGCTAAGTCTCAACTTCTGAAATTCGTTGAAAAAGTTAGCCCCATAGCCGTTTATACCTCAGGTAAAGGTTCTTCTGCTGCCGGTCTTACAGCTTCTGTCCAACGTGATCCAGCCACGCGAGAATTCTACTTGGAAGGTGGTGCTATGGTCCTGGCAGATGGCGGTGTTGTTTGCATTGATGAGTTTGACAAGATGAGAGACGAGGATCGAGTTGCAATTCATGAGGCTATGGAGCAGCAAACCATTTCCATTGCCAAAGCAGGTATAACAACGGTGTTGAATTCAAGAACAAGTGTGATGGCTGCAGCAAATCCAATTTATGGTCGTTACGACGATTTGAAGTCACCTGGTGAGAATATCGATTTCCAATCTACCATTTTGTCTCGTTTCGACATGATTTTCATTGTGAAGGACCACCACAACGAGGAGAGGGATATTTCCATTGCTAATCACGTTATGAACATCCATACCGGGCGCACCGGCATTCAAGAAGGGCAGGAGGAATCTATCGGGGCGGAGATACCCATAGAGCAGATGAAACGGTATATAACATACTGTCGGATGAAATGTGCTCCACGGCTGTCTTCACAGGCGGCAGAAAAACTATCCTCCCATTTTGTTGGAATTCGAAAGAAATTGCTCATCAACGAGCTGCAAAGTGAGCAACGGTCGTCAATCCCCATTACGGTGCGTCAGCTTGAAGCCATCATTCGTATTTCAGAGTCTCTGGCCAAACTGGAGCTCGGTCCTGTTGCTCAAGAACGACACGTCGATGAGGCGATAAGACTATTTCAAGCTTCCACAATGGACGCTGCTTCCCAAGACCCAATCGGTGGTTTGGGCCAGAACCCAGATCTTGTGCAAGACGTTAGGCGTATTGAGGAAGAGCTTAAGAGACGTTTGCCCGTTGGCTGGTCCACGAGCTACCAAACGCTCCGCCGCGAATTTTGTGAGCAAAAAAGTTATACACCGCCGGCTCTTGACAGAGCCTTATACATCCTAGAACGTCATGGCACTATTCAATTACGCTACCAAGGCCAGAACATATACAGAAGTGGTGCTTAAAGTCAAGTGAATTTTGAGTAGTAATAAATAAAATGCTGTACTCATAATATTCACGTGAGTTTGAAGTTTTTCTACATTTACATCAACAATGCCCGAACCAAGTTAAAGTTGAGATACTAGGTCGATGTGGAAGAGGTAACTTGAGAGCAGCCGGCGCTTTATCGAGTATTGATGTCGTATGTGCATCTACAATTTTCTAGGGACTATATTTCAAGTAGTTGTGATTACTAACATCGAACCGTTTTATAGAGAACTAATAGACCGTCCCCGCGCGGATTTGACTCAGGACGAACTTCAGCAACTAGAGGAATTTGAATTCAAATATGGCCCAATGTCGCTTATAAATGATGCTATGGTTTCAAAGGTACCGGTCATTATATCGTTGAGGAATAACCATAAGATTATAGCTCGGGTGAAGGCCTTCGATAGACACTGTAATATGGTACTCGAAAATGTTAAAGAACTGTGGACGGAAAAGCTTAACAAAAAGACGGTAAATAGAGAGCGTTTTATCAGCAAGTTGTTCCTACGGGGAGACTCTATCATCATTGTTCTGCGGGCACCGTTGTGATTAAGCATTTGTACAACTAGACAATATATTAATGGGCAAAAGAAAGTTTTAAGAAGCATCGACGGATGCTATTACCGCATTTATTGGAAGCGAAAGGTGACTCTATTAACCGGAAAATTCATTATTTACAAATGCAAAGGTATTTTAGGATTATTTGAAGTTTTTGAGGGGATCTGATTTGCCTCCTCTCTTGTTGGCATTCTTGTAGACCTTGCTCTTACGCTTCATGTTCTTTGCGCTGTGGAAAGGGATGAAACCGATTTTCTTCTTGTCTTGTCTTGCGCCTTCTGGAAGTAGGTAGTCCGGTACCCGCTTTAAATGCTGCTGGACTCTCGCTGGATGCAATTCCTTGTCATGCCTTAGACTGTGCAAGTCCTGTGGATTTTCTTCAAAATGTCTTTTTAGTTTATCACTTGTTAATATCTCTTGTTTCAATTCCTTGACACGCGCCTCACGTACTGCAACTTGCGTGACAGCGCGGAACCCGTCTTCCATTCTGTAGCGAAAACCCTCAACTTGATTTATATCAAAAGAATAGGGAAGAATCTCGAAACCTAACTTGCTTTGCTGCTTTATGATCCTGGACAGTATTTTTTCATCTCTTTTAGCGGTAGGGCACATAGAAGGTTTGTGTTTACCAAAATCTTTGAGAGGAACTACAAATGATATTGCAGTACCAGATTTACTAGCACGAGCCGTCCTCCCAATCCTATGAACGTACGATTTCGCGGTTGTTGGCAAGTCGAAATTTAGAACGCATGCTACGTTTTGAAAATCTACACCGCGAGAAACACCATAGTCCCTATCCTTTTTGATTTGTGCACCAGTTTTCTTGTTTCTACCATCAGAAGATTCAGCAGGGGCTTGTTGCGCACTTTCGGTATCACTCAAGTGGTTCTCATCCTCTTCTTCTTTTATGTATTCCGTGTCATCCGTAGCGATCAATAGTTGGTAGACATTCTTATTGAATTCCTCGACGATGTGTTGCCTCGAGTTAGCCGGCAATTCGCTGTTTAATATACAGGACCTAATGCCGAATTGCTCGAGCACTAGCTTCAGCCTGTAACCCCTATCGATGTTGTTAACGAAAATTAATGTCTTACCTTTTATTAAGCCTAGCTTGAATATGACATAGCAAAGTAAAAACTTGTCAAATTCTGTAACCTTGACATAGTATTGTAACAGCTTGCTTCGATCCTTGCTAATCTCCTCGTCATTTAGTTTCAAAATGGCAGGAGACCGACAGAAGCGAGCTTTTAATTCCTGAATATCTTCATCCAAAGTCGCACTCATCAAAAAGGTTTGCAAATTTTTCTTAAGAGGCAAGTATCCAGCAATTTGATCCAAATCTTCTTGGTATCCAAATGTTAAAACGAGATCAACCTCGTCAATGACCAAAAATTTCAAGTCCTCCATGGCTAAAACATTTGATTTAGTTTCAAGCACCTTGAGAAGTCTGGATGGCGTGGAGATCAGGACCTCAGGCCCGTCAAGTAAAAGAGAGGTAAGCACGTTATCCGCCAACGGTGACGACAAATTCAGAGCATGTACGTCTTTCGAGCAGTACAATACCAGTTTCCCCAGGACTGACTGTACTTGCTGTGCCAGTTCTCTGGTTGGAACTAAAACAATTCCAAGAGTCTTAGGACCAGAAGTTTCATCTGCATGTGACAGTTTGTGCTGCAATATCGTCTGAATCACTGGGATCAGATAAGCTAGCGTTTTACCAGATCCTGTAGCAGCTTTGGCAATAACGTCCCGTTTCTGTTCTAGTGCAAGTGGAATGGCGCTGGACTGAATAAGAGTTGGGTTTTCGAATCCTTGATATTTGATCGCCTGTAAGAGCCTGGAGTCCAGATGGAAAGAATCGAAAGTCACCGAATCATCCAAGTATGCATTAGAACTACCAGCAGTACTCATATTGGAGTTGACGGGTTAAACGAATAAAGCTCTCTGTGCCTCAGAATCTTTATGAAGTATGTTCGCGATGAGATGAGATGAAATGAGATGGGATGTGAACATTTAAAATTTTAGTTATTTACTTATTCGTATATCATGACAACAACGCTTCAGCAGAGAGGAGCTACGAGGTCACTGGCGATGCTCAGAATACTCTCTATTCGTCCCCTTAACGGATTTGAGTCACAGTCTTCAACCTTCATTTTGGACAGATTGATCGACGCTTTGTTCTTTCCTATTGTGACATCACCCATGATATCGTCCGCAGACTTGCTTTCGTTGAGCTTATAACTAAAGCAGTCGCCGAATTGTTCTGTGCAGAGTCGAGCAACCTGTTTGATCTTCCATACATCGCTATACTCGTCGTTGATCCCGTCTTCTCCATGGTTTGGGCCATTCTCGTGATTGCAACTGCGACTGCTTATCTTAACGCTTGCAGGCGACGAGTCTACGCTCAGAAGTATGGCCATCACGCTGTCTGCTACCGTATCATTCACTATTCCTTGGGACCATTCTAGCGTTGCTACATTTTTGATAATATTCAGTTTGACATCGCCCATTATCTTCAACTCAAGTTCTCCGTTATTCAGTTCTAGTCCTACGGGAACTTCCGTCTTATGCGTAATTCCCTCCTCGTCAATGACCACCTCCATATCCCCGAACATCTGGCACAAATGCCAGTATATCAACTCTTTCTTGCAATCAATATGAATGGTTTGCCGTTCCCTAAGCACGGTGGTAGATAGGCCCATGTGGTAGTCTCTTAGGTCCGACAGCGATACTAGATTCAAATCAAAATTCTTTTCATCCGAAACCAAAATCCCTGAAACAATAGTTTCTTCGTCTCCCCCCTTTATCTTATCTGGTAATCCCGTCTTTTCGTTCTCTTCGATTTTGCTCTCATGGTTTAAACTGTTATGAATTCCCAAATTGTTAGTTACTTCATCAACGATATTCCCAATGGCTTTGGCGACCTTGATGCCGTCGAATTCCATTTCAACGACCACACAGTTACGGGGGTTGAAGACATGGACCTCGTCCTCTGTTCCTTTCAGCGATGCAAAATTAGACAACAGTGCCGATTTCAAACGCCCCATTGGATTTGATTCCCCATGCACCAATATAACATTCCTTGCCCCAATTTTTTCGATAAAATCTAGGTTTTCACGGAAATCTACATGGGCTGCAAATGAGATCTCTTCTATCTGGCAACGTCTGGGTATGTTGATCTCTGGATTGTTGATAGATGGTATTGTATCAGGTTCCAGCATGATGAATTTAGCCATTGTTCCTTCCACGGAATAACCAGTAATCAAGACAAGATTTTTTTCATCTGGACACCATTTCTCTAACAAGTCTCTGGATATACCATTTTGTAGCATCCCAGGGGAAGCTAACATAACACTGGGCCCGAAATCTTGGAACTCATCGAGGTTCTTCAAATAGGAAATGTTTTTGAAGATGAAGGGATTAGATTGAGAATCTCTGAACTTCTTCCTTATATCATCGTTCATCATATTAACGTATGTCTGAAACACACTCATGCATCTTCTCGCCAAGTTGGAAGCGTAAAAGACGGGAACCTGGCCATTACCCAACTCATCAGAATGCTTGGACCAGAATTCGTCCAAAATTAACATAATCTCTTGTGCTCGTCCTAAAGCAAAAACCGGTAGTAAGACCCTTCCGCCGCGTAACACTGTCGAATGTATTAGTTGCGTAAGCTTCTTCTCTCTATTGACCCTGGGTTCATGTGTAGCAGTACCAAATGTGGATTCCACAATCAGGATGTCTGACGAAGATGGCGGCACCTCTGCAGAGTTCAAATGTCTATCAGTTTCTCGAGAATAATCGCCAGTGAACAAAGTTTTCAATCCCGCTATTTCAACCTGAAACATTGCGGCACCCAATACGTGGCCGGCATGAAAAGCTGTAAACTTGATACCATTTACGTCGATAGTGGAGTGGAAATCTATGGTTTCGATTCTATCAAAAGACTCCGCCAAATCTTCATCCGAGTACAAATTTTCCTCTTTGTCTGCATAGCCTGACAATCCGATACCGGTGACTTTGACAAAATCACTTAAAAGCCAACGGTAGATGGCTTTCGTAGGATGGGTCATGAATACCCGCCCTCGAAAGTTCGTCCGTTGCATCACATAAGGCAAAGAAGCAGCGTGGTCCAAATGGAAATGAGAAATGAGCAGCACATCAACCGTTGAAAGATCGAATTCATCGTAGAAGGGCAATGAAGCAATTCCCTGGTGAGCCGGATGAACTCCAGCGTCCAACATTACAGTCTTACCTTTATACTGAAGAACGTGGCACGATCTGCCAACCTCACTACTGCCACCGAGACCGAAGAACTTGAAAGATGTTTTGCTGAGGGGCTGGCTTTGATCTGTAGGCATTATATTTTATGAGATACAGCAGTGAATGAGGGAATAAACCAGTCTGTGTTTTTGGTGCAAAATTGAATGTTGTCTAGTTGTTACACCTTGTTGGAAGAGATACTGCAAAAAATAGGCTTTCGGAGGTTGCACAATTAGACACACACCGAGAATGGGAAAGAGTTATCGGGAAGGAGCAAAAAGTGGGGATTATTGGTTTATAATGGTTTGGATTCAAGTTAGTAAAAGTGAACAACTTGACTTCAAATCTGCAAGAGAAACCTAGCGAAAAAAGGGCGACAGTATCTTCTTTCAGCTCCCAAATATCTACCCTGAGCCACTTACGGATCGTTTCAAGCTCTTTGTAACTCCCAAACGGTCGGATGTATTGAGCCTACTTAGTCTTCCACAAGGTCAGCATAATTAACGTTTTCATCTATTGGCAGTTGAAGGTAGATCACAGATATACAACACGTGACATAGATCAGACAAGTCGGGCAATGCTAAAATCGCGGAAGTAGACGACTCCACGTGTCGCGTTGGTTGATATTCTATGCCACGCGGCGAGACCTGACCCTAGCGACCGTGTCATGTTTTGAAATAACTTGTTCGTAAACATAGAGTATCGATAATATGGATTTTAGATAAATCAGGCATTATGTGACGACAACAATTTGAGACTTCAAATGGCTGAGTCAAGCATAAACTGATTATCACCTTCTACTTGCTGGTCGAACGATGTGAACAACCGGGAAACTCAGAATACATGGTATTGCATATTTGGTCGTTCGCAAATTGATAGTCCCCTGATTGTTCCTGTAGTGGTATTGATAGAATCCCCCAAAGATATTTATAAGCTTTCTTAGGTCACTCCGTGGTATTCTTAGTAACTATGTGCTCCTCGGATAAAGTAAGGATCAACGGTAACTAAAGATGTGATTCTAGGTATCAATTGGAAATAAAATCAAAAAGTATTCCACGACAAGTAATATAGTATATCCAGCCACACCGATAGTGTGCCGCTAGTGTCTGCTATTGTAAGCTTAGTCGATTTTAGTCCAAGTAATTTGATTACCAGGTGATATCATTCTGTACCATTATGTCACACTGTTATATGATTTGCACCGTCCACTAGAAAATATACCATCGGTCCAATAAGAAGTTCCCATTTAGAAAGCTCGAATTATGTGCAATCAGGGCCTCTGATGGCTAAATTTCGTCACGGAATCCCCGAGCAGACACATATTAGCCTGATAAAAGTTCGGAAATACCCGTAGTACAAAACGACCTATTCATGTCAACTGCTTATTAAGACCACGTCCTCGAACCCCAACTGCGCTGAGCATTTTTAGTTCACGTATCGCAGGTTCTATTACCCTAAGAATGTGCTCTTGAAAACGCCAAATATCACCTTTCCAAACTCTTGACAACAAATTTTGCTGTCAAAGCTTCTGTAAACCTATCTTGATTTCTCCACTGCGAGAGATATAAGCCCATGAATCTTCCCACCTTGTAATTATTATAAGTATGGGCCCTAGGGCCCCTCTCTCGCCATATTCTAATTGTATGATCGGCACTTGTAAAGCACGTGTGGACGTACACACATGCGCTAATGGATGCATATGCCTATAAATAAGACTGAGACGACCAGGGCTCTAGTTAAGGACCACGGATCACCTATAATAGTCGCTACGTATTCTATTTTAAATGCTCTAAGGTTACATGTTAGTATAAAAATGAACCACATATAGAATCCTTTCATATGCGAAGGTTAAGAACCGCCGGAACTAGGCGAGAAACCCATAATCATCGTTAACAGTCCAAAACTCTTCGACAGGTGTTCCAAGTATCAGGTCTGATTGAAAGTGACCCCTGGCAGGTTGCGATATATTGCGAACGGAATTTTGGTGCTGTTGATAGTCGTGACCTTCTTGGTATACCTGCTGTGGGTCCGGCTGAGGAATAGGATGCTGGCTTGGAATGACGGAATTAGGCATCTGTGGCATAGGTTGCGTTGGAGAGATGGTCGCGGGCAACTTGGTACTGTTTGCACAAGAAATATTAGAATTGCAGCGAAACGAGGAAGCCAATTCTATGTTTAGATTAAAGGCCGAATCCTGGTCCATTTGCCGATTGTTCATAAGGTTGACCACGGAATCGTTGGTCCATGTTGAAATATTATTGATCATGTTATGCGTTCCGTTATTGACTAGGACCCCACTGTAATCTGCATCTGAGTTTGCAAACTCGTCGATAGATTGATGTAACAAGCCCGCAGGCGGAAGGCCTGAAAGCAATGTTCGCGTACTTTCCGACATCGCTATTGACCCAACATTCTTATTCTCACCTAGGTGTACATTCTCGATTGATTTGGGCCTCGATTTGTCATTCATAATAGGAGAGCCAGCCGTGTAGCCTGTCTTATTAGAAGACACTGTCGATGGGTGTCTGCCTTTTGCAACTTCGGGTTTCTCGGGTGGCCTTTTCGAATCATTATTGGCTTCCAATTGATGATCACTCAATCGACCGTTAAGTGATGCCAAATAAGATTGTAAAGTCTGTTGGGCATGGTGCTGCTGCAAAAATGCTTGTTGCTGAAACGCTCGCCAGTCTGATTCTGTGATATGCGTCGGTTTTTTAACGAAATACTTGTCTTTCTGGGTTGGGTGCTTAGCATGGCCGCTGGGCTTGGGTCTTGAAGAATGAGTTGAGTTGATGGTTGCATCTTCTTCAGTATCAGGCGCCAACAGATGGGACAATTTTTGGGGAACCGTAGCCTTTTGCAGATCGCCTCGTTTCTTCCTTAACAGTTTCTGCTCTTCAAGGTCGACTTGAGAGTTTTCCACAAGGCCAACATGCATGCTATTAGAAGATGTACCAAACGTACGCCTGATCGCAGGAGGCATGCCTCCTTTGACAATCTGGGATTCCTCATCAAGCTCATCTTTGTCAGAATTCTCCGGGCGCCCTTCAACTGACAAGTCGCTTTCGCTCCTTTCCTCTTTGATATAAATAAGTTCAGAGGAATCAGGTCCACAGCGCTCAATTAAATTCCCAATTGTTGCATTCATGAGCTGGTCAAACGTATCTCTAAAGGTTATGGCAAACTTTGATCTTTCCGCCATTACATACAAACACACCGAGCAAGCTCTGAGATCGTCCATTGTAGAAAACAAGCTGGCACTAACCAGAGGTCTAGTGTGTTTTGAAATATCGCCAAGTTTCCTTCGTCTTTCATCATCTAAATTCCTTGTCAGCCACATACAGTAAATTAAAGTTACGCCAGCGACAAATACTGTATGCACGGCAAGGGTAGAATGTCCGTATACTGTTTTCTGATGAAAAATCTTATAAAGCTGGCAAATCTGACCGGCAGCTGCTTGGCATTCTCGAAACAATCGATTTTCCGGCTCTAGGAGTTCGAGATAGGGCTGAATAAGTAACCTCACCGATCTGAAGTAATACAGTTTTAGAGTCTCATTCTCAAAGTTAGGAACGTGAGAGGTAGAACAGTTTGACCTCCAGATCTCTAAGTCATGAAAGTAACCTCTAACTTGTGGTAATTGCTTGGCCAATTCCAAGGTTTCGTTATGGTTCTCAAGCGTTTTATTAGGCGCCTGTGGTATAATTTGCAAACCTTCCACAAATTGGGACTCAATACGTCTTAATTTCAACGATTGATTGATAAAATGCACTCCTCTTTTTTGTCTTTTCTGATCAATCACTAAGCTATTATTAAAGCTGGTCTCATCGAATAGAGGAAGATCGATATCTGCTTCAGGAATGGTGTATGGTCTGCCTACCGCCACGCAAATCATCCTTTCCAGCAAATAAGCGCACCAGAATAACCTGGGTTTTTTACTGGCAAAGAGATCTTGCTGATTCCACTTGTTAAGATGTAACTTATCCTTGCAAATAGACATGACGTCTTTGATTATTTCGTATAGACCACTCGAGTCGCGGTCCGTCCTTATGATGTATAGTACCAACAGTGTAAGTAGCTCCACTTGCTGGATATACGTAAGGTTTGTCCCACACTTGGTAATATGACGAATCGCAGTGGAAAAATATCGGTTAGGCGGCAGGCCACGATATTTTCCTGCCGACATATGAAGACAAGCGCTGATACTGAAAATCAGCCACATTCTACCGCAAGCAAAATGGAATTCTTTGGTCGCATAGGAATGGACATTGTTGCCGATGTAGTCATCATGGAATATATAGATCTCTTGCTTATCGAGTAGTGGATACTTGAACTGAAGTCTGGTAAAATAAGTGTCGAGAAACGCTCGAGAAAGTTGTTCTTCAAACTCGAAAGCAGGATCGTACGACAGTAAGTCTCGAAGGTTGTACTTGGCAAAAATACAGTGTGAAAAATCAATCGATTCCAACGAATCTGACGTTAAAGCTGCCAGAGAGTGGGCTACACGATTGACCATATTAACCGTTCCACTGGCATGGGACTCAGGCTGCAGTGGGAAGAACTTAACCATCTGCGGCGGAGGTAAGATAGGGGACGAGTTGGTGGACGATAATGGCGGAGGGATTGAAAGCTGAGGATTCGAAGCACATGCTGCGCTAGAAAACTTTCTGGTCCCAGTTTCAGCTAACTCATCCAGTGCTGATACATCCATGAGATGTGCGATACGCTTATAATTAGCCAGTCTGTTTTTGAACGGCTGGCCGTTAGGCGACATATCAAGCATTTTCTCCAAGTACCTGAGCTTTTTCTCGATGAACCTAGTATATTCGTCAGGTTTCCCGACCTTCACAACTGCCTCGTTTGAGTTCAAAGATATTGGCTGTGAGCTTATAGCGGGCATTTGCTGGGGCGATTCAGACGATGTTACATGCGGCGAGGAACTATCCATATATTTCGCCGGCTGTACACATTTAACACCGGCTTTCAAACAAGCCGTGCAGCTCGGAACCTTGTGATCACAGCGCCTTTTTCGACGCTGACATAGCAGACAAGATCTTGAACGGCCTCTTTTGTCCTTAAGCAACAATTCTGCGTCTTGGCCCGCCAGTTCCAGCTCCAATTGAAACCTCTCAATCTTCTCCTGGCTCACAATCTTTGGAGGACGTCCCATCCTTATGTAGTGCGGACGAGAATAGTTTACTTCCTTTGGCCTTTCTCATGGCTAGTGATGAGTTTCGATTCGAATGAAATTGTATATATCACTACAAACGCATTACATATTCTACTCCGGCCACATATTAAAATCTTTCGACGATTTATCTTCGTTGGGATGATTCAATTCTCAAAAATCATTGATTGACTCATCAAGGAAATGAAGAAAGAATGCATGGTGGGAGGTAGCTGTAGGTTGCGAAGGTGGTGTATGATCTGTTCTGCTTATTGTACAGTTTCTTGGAGCTGACACACTTTTGAAACCTCGAAAGTGTACGTAATTGTTAGCGGAGCATTGGTACAACGATGCGATGCGGTTAAGTTTGGCACTCTGCAAATCGTAAATTGGGCTCCCTATTGCAGTTGCTTCTGTAGGTTGTACGGTCTTATTAGGGATCGCGGCACGGTTTTTTATCCACTAGTTTTGATTTCCACTGTTAGATAAGACCCATCAGATCTTTGGCAGTCACACTGTTGATGAGTACATCGGTCACACAACATTTACATTGCTGTAACTGAACAGCGTATTTGCTTGTCAAGAAGTGCTCGAAATTCGGTGAAATCTTCAGAACGCGACGTTCTTGAGATAGAGTAATTTACCGGCACTCGCCGAAACTTCGTTGGGCCTGATTTCATTGCTAGAGTTTGACTTTCAAGCCTCCTACTTGTTATCTTAGATTTACAGATTCTCAGTTCCCTTTGTCATTCTACTGGCAACCATACTAGGTCTTGATCAAGTTTGTGTGTTTCTTGCTCATCGCTATGAACCAACTTACTTTAAGGGGCGCTGGCCCAGTGATTGTGTTCTGTTAGCACCGCGATTTTCTGCAGAGAGCTCATACTTTATGGGCTAAGCAGGAAACTGCGAAATTGCGAAACTGCGAAACTCCCGAATAAGAAATAAAGATATGAGTGTGGGAAGCAATTACAACGTTCTACCTAATAAAGGCCACGTTCCGAGCAGATCTACGCCAGTAATATCTCATCATGCAAGCACCTATTTCTTGCCGATGTTTAGTTCCCAAGATATCTTGATGAGGTATGTAGGACTATTAATCTTTAGCTGCTGACGTGCATAAAACTCACAGATCTCCCTCTTTCCATCTTAAGTATCGCAGACCTACAGGAGATGTATAGGAGCACGCCATTTTAACGACCCATCTTGTGAACAGTATACTGTTAAGCCATAAAATTCCGGACCTTCCGAGGACCTTGATTGTAAAGAGGGTCAAAAGGAAAGCACTTTGCTTTATCGACGGATGGCATTATGATCTCTGTTACGTGTGCTATGAGCGTATGACCTCATTAAATACACAATCTGCACGGATCATGCGTATGACTTGCAGTGAGCTCTAAACTGCATAAGTTCAAAAGCGTATACTGGATATTATACTTCTTGTTCAAGCTATCATACTGGAGGCAAAGGAGATCAGATTCCTTGTAGGTTAGCTCTGTTTGAGAAATGTGTACGTCTTCTACAAACGATGTGTTCAACGTCATAATATGCCGAAACTGCATTCATGCCCAAAAAATATTTGTTCGCGATGCTTATGAGAAATTTAAATTCCTCACGTCATCAAGCATTGACCTTTTACTCGTTAATAATTTTGTAAAAAAAATGGCGTTCTGATGGATCAAGGACAAGAAGCTCCAGGCCGAGCGTTGGACGTAGAATACGGTATGGGACTGCACAGCATATAGATCATGGCGGAGCGAAAAAAATACCAAACCCCTAACCAGTCGCGCCTCATTACCATGACAAGCAGACTTTTTGACTATACTACGAATTACAAGGTAATATTCTTGAAAATGAGCTGTAATATGATCGTAAATCAATCAATCCTTCGTTTAACTTAACTCTAAAAAGATGCTTCCCGACCAAGAAATCTAAAAACATCGCAAAAGTGCTATCCACGTCATCAGTACAACAGCTTCATAGTTACAGAGCCACTTTTGAAGATGTATTTTCACGGCAAGGGAAGAAAACGTCTGCAATCTGGCCAAGTATGCGTTACGGCAAATATAGTTCTGTCGCCGCTCACTCCAAGTTGCATTAGATCTTGTTAATGCGTAAGGCGGCCACTGGATCCTTTTGATCTCAATTCCTGTAAATCCTTCACCATAGCCGAAAAGGTCCGTTCTCTCACGTTTGATACAGTATTATTAGAAGAAAGCTGCATTTGTTCCCATTTGTAGCTTTCCAACAAGACTTAAAATAGCACTTGCGACCAAGTTCCACTATTGAGCCGAACAATGCGGCAGACTGACGGTTGAAGCTCATTAATTCCAAGCCGTCAGCATACCCAGATTTTAACCTGCTGCAGCTTGGTCGCAGATACCCACTACTTGCCTTATATGGCAGATGAACAGTTCAGTTGGGTTGTTTTACTTCATGGATAAATCGTTTAGAAAGCTGTAACTGTGACCCAATTTGTATGCTCATTAATCGTGGTGGCCATTTGCGGGTACATCCAAACTTTGCAGGGATTGAAACAGTATCCTATCAGAAAGATCCGGAACATGCGTTAGTTTTGGAAGGGACCGGCTCCAACCTCCGATGCAAAAGCTATCATGTATCTAGTAGTGCAAAACAGCAAAGCCAGGGTATCCAATGCTGAGTCATTAATCATATTTTTAGACATGTAGTGTCTAATTCTTTGATATTTGCCGTTCACCTCTGCAGTAGACTCTTTAAAAGTTGCTCCTCTTCGCGCTCCTCGCGTAACCTTTCAAGTTTTCTATGCTCCTCGTGTTTATCATACTTGTCCCGACTCTTCCGTTCCCGGTTGCGTTTGCCCTGTTTTTCCCACTCATGCAACGCTACCTGACGAGCAGTGGGTTTCCCGTCGTTTTGCCACATTGCAATCTGCAACGCTAGTTTACCTCGTGCTAATTTTCGATTTTGTTCTCGAGACCGGGTTTCCTGACACTCCACAACAATGCCACTAGGCAGATGCTTCAGCTGGACTTTGCTGTTGCACTTATTGATTTTCTGACCGCCAGGTCCTCGGCCTCCATGCATGAATTTCTCTTCCAGTTCAGACTCCATTTCGCTGGTCAACTTGGGCCTTGAAGGCAACTTGCTCTTCTTGACAAAATTACTGCTACATGAATGTAATCCACGTCGCAGTGGTGCTGGCTTCAACGTTCTTAGCGCTAATGAGTTAATAAAATGTGTAAGCCATCCCTTTGCTAGCCTCTCGTAAGACATTTGTTTCAAGCCGTAAAAGCATAAGCTGAAGGATCAAGTTCGCTATAAAATGTCCATATAAGTAGAAGCCAGGGTCTAAGCTATATTTTGATATCCGAAGTTCTAACAGATTTCGGTATCTACATGAGAATGAAAATATAGAAAGCCTTAAAAGACGAAAGGCATAATATATACACCAAATAAAAGATATCAGATAAAATGTCACTGCCGTCACTAAAAACCGCTCAACTTATAACAAATTGTACTGTAATAGCTCGATTCAGGCTCGTAACACGTACCAGGAGGCTTCATTTCTGCGCCAAACGATTCTATGAGTACCCCAAAATTAGCTCCTTTGACTTCAATAAAGACTCCAGTCTAAAGTTGGACGACCTTCCCGAAGATTTCATCGAAAAGTTGCCGGAACAGCTTATATCGGAGGGAAATGGATCCGAGTCTACTACGGCGGAAAACCAAATCGACACTTTGAGATGCTACGAGAAACTGCTGCGAAGTGGCTTCACACCAAAACAGAGCTCTTTAGCAATTGAATTACTGCTCCAGACGCTTAACACAGAGTTCTTCAATACCTACAATGACAAATTTTTGGAGAAAACTGAGCTAGAGACCCAATCGCACCTCTTTAACGCTGCAGAATCAGAATTGCGATATGCGATCCAGATATCAAGAGAATCGGCGTTGAATGAGCAAAATCTTAAGCTCTTGCAATTGAACCGTAGTCTAAATTTGCTACATGATGAATTGAATGAATTGATGATAAATTTGCTGAAGAAGGACTCGAAGGTAGACTTCAATGATCGCAAGATTGAAAACACTTTACTACACCGAAATATCAATTTGAATCTAAAAGATTGCAACAATAAAATCGGAACTCGTATCATTGGTGATACCAAGTCGGACATTGAGAACCTAAGGTGGCAGACAACGCGTAGTGGCCTTTTCGCGGTATTAGGATTGGTTTTCTTCATCATGAGTGGGGTGAGCATATCGAAGCGAATCAGTTCAGAAAACGACAAACCTACGGAGGTCGTGCTGCATACTATTGCACCCGAAGAAGAGCTTGAAGAGGTGGATGAAGGTGAAATTGAGCCATGAATCGGACGGCCGCTACTAGAGCTTGTGTTTGCGTTGCCTCGAGCCTATTTCTTGGAAGCGCTGTTGCGGCAGGCTCTGTACCCAATATTTCATTGCGTCTGCGACTTCGTCGATATTAGCCCGCTTCAGCTCCGACAAAATCGGTCTCTTGAGGAGTTTTTTCATGTTGAGGAAACTGTCGTGATAAAGCCCTGAAGTTTTCTCATGAAGATCTGCAAGCACTTGATTATTGAAAGTTTTTGGGTCAGTGAGTTTGTAGTTGCGCACAATCACCTTGTCAATCAGCTGCTCGTACGTTACTGGTTTTGCAAACATTAGAATCTCATGCGCCACATTGTACCCTAGTTTCATGGGTAGAGTTACAGAAAGAGCCCCCTCTGTGACCAATGCCAGATTTGCAAATGGGAACAGCAAGTAGACATCGTCGTTCATGCAGTACACGATATCACACAACATCACTATCGCCGCAGTAAGACCTACGGCGGGCCCATTAAGACAGCAAACCAATATCTTGGAGTGTGACGCAAAAGTGTGCGTCACGAAAACGTTGCGACTAGCGAACTCCGAAAGCCATTTACCTAGCATACCTGCGGGTTCTTGCTTTGCAGCTGCCTGGACCTTCGCAATGTGAGAGATGTCAGCGCCTGCTGAAAAGAATCGACCTGTGCTTTGCAGTACTGTGAAGCTTACTGCTTCACACGCATCTGCCAGTTCCAAAAGTTGAGCCAAATACAGATAGTCTGTCCCCGAAAGCGAGTTTAACGCTTTCGGATCAGTGAATGTGATTATGAAGAATTCACCTTCTATACGGTATGACATTTTCCCGCTCTCCATCTTCCTGAGGTCTGACATTTAAAATAATTGAGTAAAGTGAATAGTTAAAGAATTATGAGCGTAACAACTTGATCGATCAAGTGGTGCTCGGCAACCTTAGAGCACTTAGATTGAATGCTTTGCGAAGTTGTGCGATTTGTAGAAGTTGATGGTTTAGAACCGTGTCGTGTTTTCTTTCTAACTTATATATAAAACGGAGTTGTCACACCTTTCTCCAAAAAGTGACGAAATATGGCAGTAAGTCCATGTAGAGGTCATAGGCCCTAAGTCTTACACAAATCATTTATAAGACTTCCTTCCACTAAGAACTGGAGACGGATCTTGTGGATGAGGCTACTTCAAGCTTGAACAAGGTGCTTGAGTAAGATGCTCTTAGCAGGGAATCTCGATCTTAGATAGCTATGGTTCCACGGTGGGAGCAAGTTTTGGAGGTGTAGTCTCCATAGGTTTTGATGACTTATGCTTTAGTGTGCTCGTGTGCTTTCACCGTTACATGATTGAGAACTGCGAGTGAGCCATTACAGCACCGAAACCGCGCTATTCGGGGTTTAAATTCTCGAGATTGTGAAAATTAAGGCGGGGTATATAGAGTTTGTAACATTGACGAAGTTATCAAATGCTCTTTTTGGCTAAATCATACGACACAAGTTGACAATTAAGGGGTCTTAGACCTTTACTACGATTGCGAGAAGTGGCCAATTTGGTTTTGCTGTCAGCATCTTTGGCCAATACGAGTTATCGAAGCAGGATCGCAAATAACCTCTATCATTCGTCAGATCTTGCAGAGGCTTCAGTAAAGGTTGCAATAGGTACCGAGATCAACGTGGATTGGGTGTCACTTGGCTTTAAATAACAGGATTATGATCGTTCGATATGGCCATCGTCGAGGAAGATACCTCCAAATACCTAAACTGTGTATGCCCAATTATGTTTCCCGAGCCAGTCGGCAACCTCTACCATCAGCTGTTACGTGAACAAGAATACTTTACTAAACACGAATCTACGTCTGGCTCTATTCCACAAGGGTTAGTTATATTATGTTATCGATGCTGAGCATTTCAAATGACGAAAGAGGTGGTAAATGAGTAGAGAAGGTTGAAAATATCTACTACCTCCTTTTTATTTGCTTCCCTTGATGCTGTTTTCACTATTCATATGTCTCATTCCATATGTTTTGGATTATGAGAGAAGTTACTTTCGAAAAGTATCCGCGAAGGAAGGGGCTATATCTTTGCAGAAGGATGGCCCAAAAATGCCAACAGAACTCCATACCCAATCGCTGCGTAATAGTTTGAGACAAAAGAGGGATGGGTACGATACCGGCCGTTGTCGTAGTCGAGTGCAGATCTGATTAAACGACATGAGAGTTCAAAGCGATGATAGAGAACTAACCACCTCTCTGTCTTTACCATTTAATTGCACTAGAAGAGTTTTTCGCTACGCCAAGAGTGCGCCCATCGCTTACCTCCAGCGGATGCCATGACAACATTTAATCAACCCTCATAGCTGCCAATCCATCTCAAGGGAATTGAGTCAACTGTTTACTTTAAGTCGGACGCACTGATGAAATTTGTCGAATATCACCCATACGAGGCAAGAACACTTTACCCGTGCCACATATCCATTTAGGTCACTTTTGAGGGCGGAAAGTAATTGAAGTAATATTTATACTGGAATTCCCGCCGTAAGTGTTATAACCCTTGTGCCGAAGTACGCCTTTCTTACAATTTTCGCCATTTGAGATTAGACTCTGGACACCTTGATCGTGATTCGAATTGGATTTCTCTAGATGACTGACATCCCTTCGATCTCAAAACGTCTAAGGCTGCAGCATGGTCAGAATTTCAACCTATACGTCGTCTTCTACTACAAAACAGTACGCATTTATCAGTGTACCGCTGTGCCTAATGACGAAGGAAGCAATACGGTTTCAAATGGAGTGTTGGTCGATTATAACTAAAAGAGAGATCTAAACGTTTTTCAAGATTCACATAGCATACATCTATTTTAATATTTTCTTCGAGAGTTCGTACAAAGAGAGTTAGGTTTTTCTCACCTGTCAGAAATGTATCCACCTTCTCATCGCACCTCATCGCAAGGCTAACACCCACCGCTGAAGTGCTATAGGACAGCCCGGAAGGTGGAACCACCTTTGATAGACGATACATTCAATTTTGCTCTATGTCTGATACCGAATCTCTACTACAAAGCGACATTTTTACAGAACCCGCGGATTACTACAAACCAGCTCCAGAAGCTCATTTTGCCAAGTACGAAAGGACAAATATTCCTGAATGTTCAAAAACGCACGCCCGTGTCATCAACTTGAGACTCGTGGGATCTTCACCGCTTTGGGGCCATTTATTATGGAATGCTGGGATCTATACCGCTAGACATCTTGACAATTTTCCACAGCTTGTGAGGGACAAATGCGTATTGGAACTGGGTGCCGCAGCTGCCCTACCATCTGTTGTGGCAGGGCTTATTGGTGTCAAGAAATGTGTTGCTACGGACTACCCTGATGCGGATTTGATTCAAAATATTCAATATAACGTTGATCATGAGCTTTACGACGGGCAGTCCGACTTCGATCCAGCGGAAAGGGACGTAGTAGTCGAAGGCTATATTTGGGGTAACAATTACGAACCTCTTACCAGTCATTTACCATCTGGACATTCAAAATTCGATCTAATTATTTTGAGTGATCTGGTTTTCAATCATACAGAGCATTCGAAATTACTGCAAACAACTAAAGATCTTCTGGCCCCAAAAGGTAAGGCTCTTGTAGTCTTTTCACCCCATAGACCTTGGCTGTTAGAGAGCGACTTGCAGTTTTTTGAAACGGCAAAAGAATTTGGTCTCACACCGGAAAAGATTGACCTCGTAAACTGGAAACCGATGTTTGATGAGGACGAAGATACCATCGAAATAAGATCCAGGGTATACTCCTACTACCTAACGCATACAAATTAATTAGTTTTGTTATATTATTGTAATTGATATTTATAGTACACATTTTGTTTTACGTTCGTGCCATTATCTTAATGCTGAGTATAATAGTGGTGCACTTAATGCAGGAGAGCCATTTTCTGAGCGGCATGCGGCTTGATTCACACGAAGTTGCTCTTCAAATCTGAGAAATTGCAGCTGGTGTAAACTGTGTCACTATTGTCGTAAGCGAAACATGTCGTACCCGCAGCACACTCAGTATAGACCCAAGATCCATAGTTACAAATCGCGATCTCGCCATTAGCAGAACAAGAAATCTCGCCATCTGAACAGCTAGATTTTCCGTTCAACTGGCCCGCAGAATATTGAGCATTCAATTGAATAGCCCTTTGCTGCGACCATGTAGTGGAGCTAGCAGCTGCAATAGACGAGGTTGTAGTTAGAGTGTTGGATGAAGCGCTAGTTGGAGCCAAAGTGGTTGTGGTAAATCCAGGACCGGAAGATAAACTAGACGCCAGAGTAGAACTACTGGTTGTGGAGGTAGTAGCTTGGGCATCGGTTGTAGCTGGAGTGCTGGTGGAGATTTGAGTATGCGACAGGGAGGGAGAAGAAGCGACAGAAGTACTATAGATAACCATGGGAGCACTAGAAGACGATTGTTGAGTGTGAACGTGAGACGAAGGAGCTGACGAAATTAAGGTACTCGAGGAAGAAACCGAGCTAGATGTTGATACTTGAGAAGTTGTCACTTCAGAGGAAATGGCAGCGGAGGAGGAGGAGGAGGAAGCAGTAGTAGCAGGATAATTACTGCTGGGCGTGCTAGAAGTGTAAGAAGTCGAAATACTAGCGGAGGTACTCAGTGAAGTGGTTGAAGCAGCGGTAGGTGTACTAGATTGAGAACTAGAAGTTTCACCTCCCTCAGAACTTGAATTCAAAATGCTCTTCATTTGGGCAGCGTAGGTTTTACCGTCTACCATATTAGTAAAACTTTGAGAGGCGTCCCACAGCATGATACCACCGAAATTGTCACTCGCACTAATACTGTTCACAGTAGATTGGAGGAAGCTCATATCAGAGAGGTAGCCGGAGCCAGCAGCAGAAGCAGAACCTGGAAGACCCAAATAGAGTTTAATGTTAGGGTTAGGAGCACCGGACGCGAATTGAGTCCAGGTGTCCCAGTTGAATTGGGAATCAACATTACAATAGTTGTTGTAAAACTGAATGAATGCAAAGTCGAGATCCGCGTTGCTCATGAGATCACCGACGGAGGCATCGGGATAGACACATTGTGGGGCTGCGGATAGGTAATAGGTTTTCGATGCAGAGTTAAAGTATTCTCTGAGTTTCTTGGCCAAAGCAGCGTAGCCGGTAGGATTTTGATTCTCGATATCGAAGTCAAAACCGTCAATGACAGCGTCATTGAAAGGTCGTTCGGAAGCAGATCCACCAGCAAAAGTATTCCACAAGGTAGTGGCAAAATCTTCCGCTTGAGAATCATTGGTGAATTTATAGGAGCCAACGGACCCTCCCATTGAAAGCATAACTTTTTTACCCAAGCTTTGGCAAGTTTTGATGTCTTCAGAAATTTGATCGCAGTGCAGAAGGCCATCTGAGAAGGATGAAGAACAAGCGCTGCTAAAATCGAGTTCGAGAGGTTGAGGGAAAGCGTACAAGAACGATAGAAGTACGATATCAACATCTGAAGATTGGCAGTAGGATGCCAGAGATTCTTGTGAGCCGGCAGAGGCCTGGCCCCAGTAGACGGCAACATTGGACTTGGAGCTGGCATCGAAGCTGAGCACCAGTACTAATTTCAGTATCAGAGCGGTGACAAAAATCAGCATTGCGTTTGTAACTATATATTAATCCGTAGTGAGAATTGCTGAAAAACAGCTATGCTATTATATGGTGCAGATTGGGGTTCCTTACTCACACTCTTTTGAGGTTAGTTAGTTTTCTGAAACATCAGACCGCCCAAAACGGCTACCAATTCAGACCCCTTTGCAATCCATATATATATACAAACTCTCGAGGACCTTTTCCCTCTATGCCAATAACATAACATTTCCTAGCTTGTTATGCTCAGCTGGCATGCCATTTTGACAACAAACAAAGGCTCCAGATCTTGTCCCTACTAGTCTGTTTCTCGATGTAAATAAACCTGCATCAGAAGTATTGCCAAATTCCAACAATCAAAATAAACAAACGCCAAGGTGAGCTATTCAGGTACAAGTTGTACAAGTTGTACAAGTTGTACAGTTTCCTAGACGATCGCCTTTCATTGCTAAGTTCAGCATACGACTTTAGTACATGAGACGTATTATGGGTTGAGAGCCAGCCAAATACCAGCCTAGCCATTAATAGTGAAACATGACGTATATAGTGACACAAATGGAAAACAAAGCAGTGACACCTTGCTTGGACTTGTTGTTCAAGCCAAACGGGATTTACAAGCCGAGTCAAGATTATCGTATTTTGCCAGGAGTCTAAAGAATTTTAGACTATACGTGTTCTTCCCTCTTCGTGCTACATACAGTTTTTGCGAATTCTTGATATAATGCATGCCGTGAGTTCACAAACATGCGTGGTTTGTTTTACTTTACCGCACGGTACTGGGGATGGTGAATGTCACGTCAGCATTGGTATTATTGAGCGAAGAAGAGAAGAAAGTGCATTTCTTTAGAACTATTGATGAATGCAATGGTTAGAACGTTTTGGTGCTGTTTTGGTGCGTGCGAATAATTGGAATAGCGGGAGTGCAGAATATTGCCTATGCCAGGTAATTATTGAGGTTTTTGTCGGGTTCGCAGAATCCCGCGTGGAAAGGAATTTGGCATATTTTCGCGATCGACATTACCGTAATTGAAACGTTCTTCCGACGCCTTCCTTGGCCTTGGATTCCAACAATAAACCACGTGAAGATGGGCTATTTTTGGTTCCTAACCCGCCGCGAACTTTCATGGTTGGTGCGCTGCACAATTCATAAAACCATGTAAACTTTCTAATCAAGATGCAAAGCCTATAGGTTTCCGCTACACGGACGTGGCAGATTATTACAGCTCAGCTTATTCTGGCGTAGGTCATGTATGAATAGGAAACTTGCCCATTGCGGGTCCACTGCTGCTGAAGTACTGTAAGACTGAATCTCAACACTTTTGAGCCATAACCCGGGTTGCCCAAAGTCATAATAGCACATAGTAATAACCCAACATAATGTGCATTTAATTTTATGGCATTTCTGTGGTTTCTGCAATTCATGCACCCGGACAGACCACTTTCGGCGAACTGCAAATACATGATTATCACTCCATACCATTCTGCCGTCGCACAAGTTCACGTTTGGCTGGGCGCTAGATACCTGCATGTGTAAAAACTAACTGTTCGCTTCTTATTTATCACTTGTCTAATGTAGAACAACTAACGCGCTAAGTAAGGTGAGCTTGGATCTCGATATCTGAAGGCATCAGAAGGAATCCGAGTACTTTCGTCCTGTGAATGCAGATACGGGGTAGTCTTCAATTTAAGTGAGGATGATTACTTAATTGTAAGAGGTTAGCAAATAATAGGAGCTACTTTGAGGAAGGAAAGCCTTATTGCTCGCTATTCATGGTCCTTCGTTGCAGGTAATTGTTAATCCGGTTTCTAGCTTCGCGACAAAATGGTACAAAGTGATCATCTTGTATCGGAAGTATCGAAAATACCTTCTAGACGATCTGGCGCTGCATTAGTTGTATACCTATGTTACTTGGTAAACAAACTTTCTAAAAAGAATACTCTTACAGGATGTGATTGTATGATTTAGCTCTAGAGGCGTTACCAGTTGCCGCCCTTTCCACCCAGTAGAATTCTATCACTTTGTACCTTACCGTCGTGGTTCCAATCACGTGGATCAATATATGCGTGTTGAAAAGGGGCCGATATTAAGTTCAAGAGACCCGCCCATGATTCCTCGAATCCAATAAAGTCATAAAGCCGTAAAGATATCCTTGAAGCTTCTTCGAACTGTTTCCAAGCTGTGTCGCCGTTGTAACCTGAGCGTACATAGAGGAGCTGAACCGTTTCCCCTTTCTGTGCTCAATTGACAGCCCATATCGTGTAATATACTAATCTGCATATCTAATGGGTCTTTTGACTACCAACGACAAAGAGAAGATCAAACGCGCATTGCCTAAGAGCTCCAATAAGATCGTGGATGTTACCGTTGCAAGACTTTACATTGCTTACCCCAATCCACAAGAATGGCAATATACGGGCCTTTCGGGAGCCATCGCACTTGTTGACGATATAGTGGGGCATACATTTTTCCTGAAACTGGTGGATGTACAGGGTCATAGGGGCGTGCTATGGGACCAGGAACTATACGTTGATTTTGATTACCGACAAGATCGCACCTTTTTTCACTCTTTTGAGTTGGAAGACTGCATGGCAGGCCTGCTATTCGAAGATCTCGACGAAGCTGCACATCTCCTCAAGAGAATTCAGAAACGTGAAAAATACGCATCCAAAAAGACACTCTCGAATAAAAACGCCATTGCATTGACCAAAAAACTACACACCGAACAGGAATCACAAGTAGTACATGGACCCAGGGGGGAATCTCTAATAAATGACCAGAGACAGCGTTACAAGATACAAGATGCCTTTGAAACTCCAGTAACGAAGAAAAAGGCACCTCCTCCACCTCCCCCAGCACCAGCAAGTTTCCCGCCCACGCAGAACTACGATGCCCCATCTCCATTTGCGGCTAATGACACCGAGGATACAGCATCGAATTCTGAACCTTCATCTGTAAATGTTTCAATGGCATCTACGCCGGTGCCTCAACCTGCGCAGCCTGCCCACAAAGTTCCGCCTATGCCCACTTTTGCCAATTCGGCTCCACCACCACCTCCGTCTTCATCATCTGCACCACCATTAGCAGCACCTATACCTCCAGTATCTCCAGCTCCAGCTCCAGCACATCAGTTTCCCATGGCTTCGGTTTCCTCGCCACCACAGCGGTCGAATAATAACCCATTTCCATTCCCTGTCCCACAAGCTGCGCATCAGGCGCCACCACTTCCGCATGGTAACAGACTAGTCCAAGTTCCTCCTCCTCCTCAAGCTAACCGGCCGATGGCCGGTGTTCCCCCTCGTTCTAATGGCCCTCCTGCACCACCTCCAAGGAGAGGACCAGGTCCCCCACCGCCACCTCGAAGAGTCGTTTCTAATCCTACCGGATATCCTGCACCTACAGGGCTCCAAGCTACGCATACAGGCGCCGCAGAACATAGACGCCCAGGCCCTCCTCCACCACCAAGGCGCGGGGCTGCTCCACCTCCTCCACCTAGGTCAACCAGGGTTTCTTCCGGTCCTTCAGCCCCACAGCGTAATGCTTTTATGCCATCCTCACCACCAATGCACACCTTCCCGCAACAGAGTCCTGCTCCACCGGCCCCGCCGATGCCTCAATCTACTGCTCAACAATTCTCTCAAACACCACTACCACCACCACCACCGCCGCCTATGCCTCAATCTGCTGGCCAACCATATGCGTCTCCACCAGGGCCTAGAGCCATTCCTCCCCCTCCTGTTATGCCTTCGACGAGCACTCAGTCCTCCGGTATAGCTCCTCCTCCACCACCACCTGCTTTCTTAGCGCAACCTCAGCAAACCGCTCCATCTAGTGGTATAAACGAAGCTACTGGTGACACTGGACGTGATGCCTTACTTGCATCCATTAGAGGCGCCGGAGGTGTTACGACGCTACGCAAGACAGATAAATCACAACTCGAAAAACCTAGCGTCGTTTTGCAAGAAGTTCATGGAGAACCTACAAGCCAGTCTACCGATACTACCAGCGGTTCTGCAAATGTAGGCGGCGGACCTGCATCACTAGCAGATGCGCTAGCTGCGGCTCTCAACCAACGAAAGAGTAAAGTGGCGCATGACGATGGAGAATATGACAATGGGGACGATTGGTGATAATGTTACTTCCTACTACCTTTTTGATGATTGGTAAGGGAATTTAGTACATGATTACAGATTCTCTACGAAGGCTAACGATATCTGTGAGGTGAGCAAGCACAGTGTCACTAGAGATGAAGGTCAGAATAAAGAAACTTCATTTAACACGATACCAAAATTTTTCGCAGCTGATGAGACCACAACCACAACGAAGTACAGCTAGTATGTTCTCAGGCCGTGTTTTACCTTCTTTCTTTGGTCTCACCATTTTAAACACCTGTTAAGCCAGCGACGCCAGGTTTATAACATTGCATAACGTGATACGAACGTCAAGTCAATAATCAGGACAATTGTCTACTCTCCGCGTATGTTACGTTGATGGACATCAGTAAGGTCTATTCAAGCTTCCATGGAAGACATAAATGGGAAGCTCATCAATTGAATACTTTGACGGGACAGAGATTTTTTGTTCAAATAATACCAATTCAAAATCAAACAATGAAAAAGGGCCCAAAAAGACAGAAACTGAAGAGAGTTTAGTCAGACCACCATTTAGCATGACGTGGATCTAAATCCTAGCTATTAATTCCCTTTCCATGCTTGTACTAAAAATGACATTTGTGTTACCCGTCTTGTTCGAATTTTCTAGCATAGTGAATAAAAGATCTA
This sequence comes from Lachancea sp. yHQL494, assembly GCA_030562185.1. Classification (NCBI taxonomy): domain Eukaryota; kingdom Fungi; phylum Ascomycota; class Saccharomycetes; order Saccharomycetales; family Saccharomycetaceae; genus Lachancea; species Lachancea sp. yHQL494. The sequence continues at coordinate 60,896 of JAJMGS010000083.1, read as the reverse complement.
GTACATATATATAGTGAGAAAAAGACGATATAAGATCAGTGGACCTTTCGGAAAGGAACCAACCTGAACAATTAAAAATCCACTGGTACTTTTCCGCAGAGTCTGAGGAGGTCCTGGCTCATCAATTGTTCGTTAAATATCACGGTTTAGCTTGTTTTTCTGACTGTTTTCATCAATTCCAGAATGTCCACGCTTATCAAATCTGCTAAATCCATTGTACCTCTAATGGACCGTGTCTTGGTCCAGAGAGCCAAGGCTGAGGCCAAGACTGCTTCCGGTCTGTACTTACCTGAAAAAAATGTACAAAAAATGAATCAGGCGACAGTTTTGGCCGTCGGACCAGGTTTCACCGATGCTAACGGGAACAAGATCCTGCCACAAGTTGCCGTGGGCGATAGTGTGTTGATCCCACAGTTTGGTGGCTCTAGCATTAAGCTGAAAGACGATGAAGAAGTGGTTTTGTTCCGTGACAGCGAAATCTTGGCCAAGCTCAGCGAGTAAAAAAAATGCAGTACAGCGCAGCGCAGCACGGCACTGTGATGATTTTGATTTTCTGTAGCAATGTGACCTACTGAACCTGCCCTCACACCACGTAACCTGTAAATAGAGTAAAGATTTTAAACTAGCAAGTTCCGTCTTCTGAGCTTGTGACATTTTTCCATTTGCCATGCAGACTAGGAGGTACTAAGATCCCATCCATCTACCACCCAAACGTCATGCCTAGTGTAAAATTAAAATAGTCTAGCTAAAGTACTTATTGTCCCAAACTTCAATCCATTTCCCTTTCTTTTCGTCCCCCTCGTTCAAAGACTTGATTATTTGTACCAACTTGCGAACACTAGTATTCAGCTGTGTCGTCAATTCGACAATTTCTTCGTCTTGGGCATCAAAATCTTGTCCAGCCATAAATATTGTAGAGATCAGTTCATCTACCTTCCCGACGATTAGTCCATGCAGATCATTAAGTTTGTCGAGCTGCTGAGCCGCGGGCTCTTTCGTTTTGTAGTCGTTTGATGCAATTGATTTAGAGAGCGATAACAGTAGCAAACGAATCATCCTCAGCTTCGTTTGCCATTTTTCCACGAATTCTATCATTTGTGGAGATGCCTTTTTGGGTTCAGCATCGCTTCCATCACTTTCGGCTTCAGAAGCACTACCTATTCCGAATGGATCGTCTGTTTCAATTTCCGGATCAATGAGCCATTCTTCTAACTCGGTTAAGGTATCGCTCACGAGCTTGGCGCTTAGTTGAATCTTCTGATTGAGCAATCCCAAATTTTTGATTGTGCCCAATTCAAGTAGAGAATCACAGGAAGCCCAGATTTTACCGACCGATATTAACCTTACATTGAGATTTGGATCATCAGATTCGGTATTGGACGGCGTCATTTTACGGACCTCATCAGGGGCCGTTAACAACAGGTCTATTTCATCACAAAAGCCGCTGATACCATTCATGAGACCTAAGATACTAGAGTCCAGTAAAGTCGTGAAATATTCAGTAAAGCTGCCTTGGTAAAATAGTGGTACCAGGCTGAATAGGAAAAAGATCGAATTGGTAAAGTGTTGTAGTTCTTTGAAAGCGGCATCAGTATTGGCGTGAAATTTTTCTGGATGTGAGATGATACCGATCTTAGTTGTATGGGCTTTCACTATTTTCGATAGTTTTTTCAATTCGGCAGCAGGATCTGAATTTTGGAGGTTTGTTTTGGGCTCCAAACTGTGCAGTTTGTCCCTGGAGTTAAAAGCGAGGACGAAATCTGTCCTTAGAGTAGAGACCTGGGTCTTGATATTCTCATTTGTTCCGCTCATTTGTGTTACTGGCGGCGGCACAAAATTGGACAGACTTGAGATGAGTTGATGAGTGGTGGAGCTTCATGTATGAGATATTCAAAATATTGAAAATTATGTTATATGAGGTATACATATGATGAGCCAAAAACGCATGCCTGAAAACAGAGAAAGGAAGGTAGAGAAGAGGAGAGTCCATCGGATCTCACCGACTTTTCACCCAGTGAACGTATTTTTAACTTTAAAGATTGTTTTCCAAATTTATTTAGTAACAAACGAAAATCGTATTAAAGAGTTGCTGTTGTACCGAAGTTTTCGTCGTCGCTTAAGAAGATGGAGATGGGTTCATCTTTCTCTTCCCGTTAGTCAAAGTGACGTTGACGAATCTTCTGGTGTACAAAAGTCTCTTGCGGGCACGACCCTTTGGAGACTTTGGCTTTTCTTGCTTTTCAACCTTTGGGGTTTGAGACTTGACTTTACCAGCACGAGCTAGGGAACCGTGAACTTTACCCTATAAAAGAGGTTAGTAAGAGACGAAAGGTAGCGAGAAACAGGAGAGTGATATTTCCGACTAGGACACTTCGAAGTTTGGGTAAGCTTTCACCAAAAAGAGCTTATCATTGATTATTCCTCAGGATACTTCTTTAGGACATTCTAAATGATAATACGATGAACATGGGCCTCATTTGTCATAACAGTTCCACCATTAAAAGCTTTCCTCAATCTGGGTCAAATTTTATCGTCCACTGTCCGCAGTTGGCTTATTTGAATCCCATTTCAAACTAGAAGATCCTTCACACTTTATCCTGCAAATCATTCCACGCGTAACATATGCATTAACGTACCATTTTGAGTTGGTTTTCTGTAGTTTCTCTTAAGAGTAGTAATACTTGGTAAAAGATCTTGTTAAGTGTCCTGTAGGAGGTTTTTTCAATTTCCTCGTAATTTATATACCTTTGTACGGATATTAGATAGCCGGAAATTGACCGGGGCGCTATTTAACTGGCGACCAAACAACTCAATTTTTGATAGAAATATTCATTTTATTATAAAGAAATGGACAAATGAAAGAAAATGAACAGTCAAATGAAATGTACGGATTAAAACAGTCAAATGAAGATCACGGTGGTAAGACAGACACTTTTGAACAACTGCCGCCTTGGCATTCAGGAATCATTTTGATATTGACGACCAATATGTCTGTGATGATGCTGATAACTTGTCCAGTGGAAGCTACTGTTGAGGGATAGCCACGTCAAGAATGGATGAGGTGCTGAATAATCCAATTAGCCAATTCTTGACTTAATTATAATTAGATGGCTTTTAGAATATTGATCAATCTCTGAGAGTAAGCGCTGTTGAATACGCAAGTTCTTCCATGCTGTTTAGCTGTGGGATTAAGCATATGGGGGGGATTAAAAAGTTAGAATTCTAAGTGGTCCTTGTTATATGTGTACTCACGAGCAATGTGACATAATGGTACAAAGTGATAAAAATGTGGACTCTGAAGTTGGCATGATAATTGCAGGGCAGCTTTGAATAGTCACCTCATAAATATACCTATTGTGCTAATCTCGCTGTGAATTTGTTTGGTTGTAACTTCACACATTACTGCTGTCGTGAATTCGCGTTGTAATTCAGAATGATAGGATTTCAATGGACGGACCAGTGTGAGCTTCACATATAGAGGACGAGCTTCGAGCCAAATGGGATGCTCCACGAGTAATAGAACCAGTCCCTGAATTTGTATTCAATCTTCAGTCTGCTAAGGGAAGTAGTAGTTCACGGCAATCTCTCAATGTGCAATAGTCAATAGCAGGCATTTTTTAGCGCCGAGAAATGCATCTAACCAACTGAACTACGAAGGGCTGACCTACGAAGTTCCAAGCCCAAAACTCAACCTACTACAATCTCTTACGAACCGTTTCACACCAATTACCCTCTAGAAGCGTTCCCTCAAATTTCATCGCCACGAACGAGCACCAATTTATCTCTAATATCATCACTGCTGGAAGAGTTACACTACAATTGATATATAAATTACATTAGATACCGTTTGCAGACCCACTGAACACTCTTCCGCTCGATTGAATCCCACCTACCCAGTTACAAATGTCTCTAGACAGGGAAGAACCAAACCACTTTGGAGCTGGTCCAGCTCAATTACCCACCAAGGTTCTCCAGCAAGCTGCAAAGGATTTGGTCAATTACCAGAGCGCGGGTCTTGGTATTGGTGAAATCTCTCACCGTTCTGGAGATGCTACGGATGTAATCGAAAGCACCAAGGCTAACTTACGCAAGCTAATGAAGATTCCGGAAACCCACGAAGTTTTCTTCATGCAAGGCGGTGGTACCACAGGGTTTTCTTCTTTAGCCACTAACCTCACAGCCGCTCACGTTGGCAAAACGGGATCTAAAGGTACTGCCGGATACTTGATTACAGGTTCATGGTCTGCTAAATCTTTGGAGGAGGCCCAAAGGCTCGGTATTGACAGCGAAGCAATCTTCAACGCCAAAGACTTCAACAATGGAAAGTTTGGTGAAATTCCACCAGAGTCCGCCTGGAAAGACAAATTGAAATCTAAGGACTACTCTTACGTCTATTTATGTGAAAATGAAACAGTGCATGGTATTGAATGGCCACAATTGCCTAAGGCTTTGACTGAATCTAACGTTGAGATTGTAGCGGATTTGTCTAGTAACATCCTATCTCGTGAAATTGATGTTTCTCAGTATGGAGTTGTTATGGCTGGTGCTCAAAAGAACATTGGTCTAGCCGGTATTACTCTGTATATTATCAAGAAATCTATCTTAAAAGACATTTCCGCAGCTTCGTTAGAACAATTGCACCAACTGGGCGTTCCAATTACTCCTATTGCTTTCGACTATCCTACAGTGGTGAAAAACAATTCCGCTTACAACACCATTCCTATTTTTACGCTTCATATCGTGGATTTGGTTCTGCGCTACATTCTCGAAAAGGGTGGTGTTGCTGCTCAGCAAAAGGAGAACGAACTCAAGGCCAAGCTGCTGTATGATGCGCTGGATAAACATCCTGGACTTTACAATGTGCCTGTGGCTAAGAGCTGCAGATCGAAAATGAACGTAGTGTTTACGCTGAACAAGGATGGGCTAGATAAAAAGTTCTTGGATGGAGCTGCTGACCTCAAATTGACGGGATTGAAGGGTCACAGATCTGTAGGCGGGTTCAGGGCTTCTATTTACAATGCTGTGTCCGTGGAAAGCACTAAAATGCTTGTGCAGTATATTGAGGACTTTGCCTCGAAGAATTCCTAAACCTTCGGTTCGTTTTTCTTTTTGCCATATTGAATGTGTGTATTATAGATGGTTCACAAGAGCATCGAACCACCAAGATTTTCGGTGCAGAGTGCTGGTGAGAGACGAAGTTCATACCTATAGTGAAGTTTAAACTACACATACATATAAATGAGGAAGCACGTTGAATGAAAGCGCAAAACTACACTTATTCAACTGTCTAACTAGGAAGTCAACTACAGATTTCGGGACTTTTGTCAGGTTTCGAGTCATTATAATTCGAGATGGTGATTAACTGACCGCCAGGGCCAGCGTGACACATCTGACCTCATGAGCTACTAAAATTTGATATCGAGTTCCCATACTAAACTCTTTTAACCCTTGCCATGTAATATATGACTTGACCATGCTCGCGTGGCCTCTCTCCTTCATCATCTTCGATATTACCTCTCGGAAGCGTACAGTGAAACACACATGACTCATCATGGGAAATGGCAAGCACAACTTCTTCAAACGCCTCATACAGCTTCGAGCAGACTTTCCAATCTTTACTGCGTATTACTACTTCGTGCATCGACTGTGGTTCTCTATTGGACGAGGCGGTGACGCCGTCTGTGATGTGTGATTGATCTGTACCGCTCACCTCAAAGGAGGCACTTTCTTCAATGAATAGGCTTGGATCTCGAGTTTCATCCACGTCAATATTGTTGTTATCCTTATTGGCGCCAGTCTGCAGCTCCACGGCCTCCCCAGACTCCGGATTTTCTTCTTGCGGTTGAATCATAGCATCCAGAGGACCGTTCCAGCAAATTTCAAGGTACCAGTCAAGTTCATTTACCACTATCTTTAGCTCGTGGTCGCCCGCACCACTGCCGTTGTTCTGCCAAAACTTCTTGCCGCTGAGCTTAACATTATGCACGTTTGAATACCGTTCTATGCGTCGGATGAAACTCTGAAACCCATGACCCCATTCTCCTTGTGGCGCTGGAAGTCTATACATCATAAGCTTTGTGTAATTGATCATGGGCTCTTGAATTTTAGCATCCTGGGCCCGAAACAATAGCTTGGTAGGTACTTTGAACGAATGTGATACGATCTTAGTTGCGTTACTATGATTTGGCCCACCCATTTTTGCACTGAAATTAGCGTCCAGAGTTGTATTAAGGACTTCCTCGAAAGTAACGCCTAGAGCACATACCGGATTTACTTTGGAGCCACTAGAAGAAGGGGTTTTGCCATCGACAGGGGACGATACGTTAACATTCCATTCGGGCATACTTTGTAGTTTTATAGTCATATTACTGTCGCTTCCCTGGTTGATGCTTCTATCGTATTTCTTAAATATATTCTGCAGAACGTCGCAACTGCATTCCATGGTGATGGTGTTCAGATCTCGAGCACTGACCACCTCATATGAAGAAAATACGTCTTTCGGAATGGTACACCACAGCTGTCCATTATCACCATGTAAAATAGAGCTATTGAAAGCTGAGGAGTTTGGCGTCGACACTATTACCAAACGCTCGCTGGTGAACCTTAGAATGGCCGTTCTTCGCAACGAGGCTACCGTAGAAATCGTAGATTTCAACAACTTATAGTCTTCTGGCGATTCAGAAGCACTTACGATAAGTTTGAGCTTCATCTGGACGCCTAATACTAAGTGTTGAATCACCTTTTCGGGAAATGATCCATTATTGACATTTCAAAAGTGCATCGATCGATGAGCTTGTCCTAGAATTACTTCGACTTACTGAAATATCGTAAACAGGAAGAAAAGTATTTAGATTACCAGCGTATGAGGCTTTGGAAGTCTACCCTAGCATCGAGCTGGCAAGCTTTTCGACGTTATAACCATGTTTCAGTCAAAGCAGCTGATTCTTTGCAACGAAGACTCGAACAAATACCTCTGGAGAACTATAGGAACTTCTCAATTGTAGCCCATGTAGACCATGGAAAATCGACATTGAGCGACCGTCTGTTAGAGTTTACGGGTGTCATAAAACCAGGCGATACAAACAAGCAGGTTCTGGATAAATTGGAAGTGGAACGAGAGCGTGGCATAACCATAAAAGCTCAAACTTGTACCATGTTTTACTATGACAAACGCAACAAGCAGGACTACTTGTTGCATTTGGTCGATACACCTGGCCATGTAGACTTTCGAGCCGAGGTTTCAAGGTCTTATGCGTCTTGCGAAGGTGCTTTGTTGTTGGTAGACGCTTCACAAGGTGTACAGGCACAGACCGTGGCTAACTTTTACCTGGCATATAGTATGAACCTGAAGCTCATACCAGTCATTAATAAGATTGACCTGGATAGTGCTAATATTGCCCAAGCCGAAGCGCAAATTGAGAGCACTTTCGAACTTCCGACCGATGAAATAGTGCATGTAAGCGCCAAGACCGGAATTCATGTTAAAGAGGACCTTTTACCCGCAATTGTTGACAGGATTCCGTCGCCTTCTGGAGTCATACTCAACCCTTTTCGTGCACTACTGGTGGACTCCTGGTACGATTCGTATCTGGGCGTGGTTCTGCTGGTCAAGATTGTTGATGGATTCGTCAAGAAGGGCGACAAAGTAGTAAGTGCACAAACCCATAAGAAATACGAGATTAAAGAGCTGGGAATTATGTATCCTGATCGAGTTCCCATGGAATTGCTCAAAACCGGCCAAGTTGGATACCTTGTGCCCGGAATGAAAGCCTCTAAGGATGCCAAGATTGGCGATACAATTATGCATTTGGGTAAGGAAAAAATTACTGGAGTTCTAGAAGGATTCGAAGATCCCAAACCTATGGTGTTTGTTGGGGCTTTTCCAGCAGACGGTTCCGACTTCAAAGGCTTAGACGATGATATCAGTCGTCTAGTGCTGAACGATAGATCAGTGACATTGCAACGAGAGTCATCCAATGCGTTGGGCCAGGGTTGGAGACTTGGATTTCTAGGTTCTCTTCACGCATCAGTGTTTAAAGACCGTCTGGAGAAAGAATATGGGTCCAAATTAATTATCACCCAACCCACTGTGCCGTATGTCATAAAGTTTACAGACGGTGAGGTAAAGACTATTACAAATCCTGATGACTTCCCCGACTTGGCCCTCAGAAAGACTCGTATTCATTCATTGCAAGAACCATATGTTGAGGCCATCATTACTCTCCCTCAAGAGTACCTTGGACCTGTGATTAAGCTGTGTGAGAATAACCGAGGAGTTCAGAAAGAAATCACATATCTGAATATCACTGGGCAGGTATTGCTCAAATATGAAATGCCACTAGCACATCTGGTGGACGACTTTTTCGGGAAGCTCAAGTCAGTTTCCAGTGGATATGGAGCCTTGGATTACGAAGACATTGGTTATAAGCCTTCCGATATTGTCAAATTGGAGCTGGTTCTCAATGGTAAAAGTGTTGATGCTCTGGCACAGGTCATGCACAGGTCCCAGGTTGATAAAGTAGGCCGTGAATGGGCAAAAAAGTTCAAGGAATATGTTAAGTCACAGCTTTACGAGGTCATCATTCAGGCAAGAGCCAACAACAAAGTGATAGCCCGTGAAACAATAAAAGCTCGAAGGAAAGACGTTTTGGCAAAGTTACATGCTTCCGATGTATCGCGAAGGAAAAAGCTTTTGGTGAGGCAAAAGGAGGGAAAGAAACAAATGAAAAGTGTTGGTAATATTCAAATTAACCAAGAGGCCTACCAAGCATTTTTAAGAAGATAGAATTGGCCCAGCATTATCGCATAGTAAGCATTATACAAGCATCATGTAAATATTGAGGGAAATTCAGGCCATTTTTTCATAGCTCAATGATGTCTTCTAGGCTGAGGATACCCTCGAAAGTATGCTCTTCAATTTTCTGCAAAAGAGCTCTACTTACTTGCTGGGTAGAGACTGTGGGTCTAACTAATTGATTAACGCAATCTATGCGACGACCAAATAGCTTGCTGTTACTCCAGTTGGCAAGGTCAAGTAAGTTCTTGAGCTGCGATCTGAAATCGAGTTTCCCAAGAGAAGCATCGAGTTCATCGAACATGAAGCCCGGACGTAAAAATATAAGTCTGAGTTCTTCTTCTAGTTTCATAAGTCCGGCCTCCGCCGCTCTTTTAGATTCAATATAGCCTGCTGGTATCCCAGGAAATGAACTGTCTGCTGAAACGTACGTCATTGTTTTCTTAATGCTAGGTTTAGTATTGTGCTGTATTTTAGCAAACTCCTGTGCAAGCAGCAGTGCACTATGCTTATTCATAACCTCATAAGTAAAGTTGGGATTGTTCTTCATAGGGTTCGAACCCCACTGTAGCAACTCTTTGGCATCGAAGGACATATTCCCTTTCAGATGAGCCTTATAACTGGAGTCTTCTAACAAGATGCCGATACTATGAACTACATTGTCAGCATGCTGGAGGTACTTAGCATAAGTTTTGGGATTCAGAACGTCACATTGACGCCACTTCACTTTCCCAGTCCATTCTTTCTCCCAGGAATCCCTTGTTCGAGGAGGAGCTCCCGATCGTGTCAGAGATGTAACTTCATAACCCTTTTCAATTGCAGCTCGGCAAATCTGACGACCTAAGAAACCGTTTCCACCAAATACCAATAGATTCTTAACCATCGAGGATAAGTTATAGACTACTTCAAAGTTGTGTTTAGTTGTGTTTCTTATTTCTTATAAAACTAAGGTTATGCTCGACCAAGAAAAGAGAGCATAAGTACTTCGTAACTCCATAAAAAATTAGCTTACTCATACCTGTGAGTAAAGAAATGCTGAGAACTGCGTAAATAGGTTCAAGATATTCTGCTACTGCGTACAAGATGTCTGACATTCTAATTACGGGGTTTACCATCCGTGACAGCAAAGCCACTGGTAAATTCGTACTCAAAAGAAGTCTAGAATTTTCTTTTGCCCATTAACAGTAGGTTCACAGATGCGTGAACCAAAGCTATCCCGCTCAAGATCGAATCACAGGTAATATCCGACCGAGCAAGGCACAGGGCATATGAGAAATTAGGGATTGTACGATTAAGGAATTCGTCCTCGTAACATTCATATTCATGTAGGTTTGCAAAGTACAAAGTTTCGTATGAGATTGCATGCACGTATTAAGTTCATTTAATTCTCCAGATTCACATCCTGTTGCTTGTAGTTGTCCCACACCACACGGTATATAAAACTTGGAGCGAAGCCACCGATATTCGTAATATAGATGTCGATGTTTTCAGGCGGTACGTAGTCGGCGATTGGATTTACCGTGTCAAGTCTGTTGTGGTTCCCAACACGGTCGTTCTCCATGGTGGGTAGGACGCGCTGTGAGCCACCCACTTCAACGAATTTTTCGATATCGAACGGGTACAAAGGTGAAAGCTTGTATAGACCAGCTACAGCAAAAACAGGTGTTTTGAACTCGCGAGCACACTCACAAACCGAGGACACACCAGCGGTAGAAGAAATCGTTCCGCCATTGGTGAAAACAGTCTTGGCACCGATAATGACCTTCCCCACACGGCTCATCAGTGCAAAAACTGCCGTGTCTGGGATTACGGTAGTTTCCACGCCGTGTTCTGACAGCTTTTTGGCGAATTGGTGGGCGGCTTGTGTATTGTTAGGGAACCCCTCTGTTACAAGTACGGTGAAGTTTCTGTTGTTGCGTTCGCGGGCCTTGATAAGGAATTTCAGCACCGTTTTTGAGTCTGGCGTTGGAGTCAGCAGTATTTCGCGATCATGGATCAAGTCGATGGCGATCTGCTGGATGCTATCGTCGATGTTTGCGATTTCGTCCATGAGATCCTTGATACCCTGGATAATGACTTGGCGCAAATCTGCCCTTGGATGATCCGCAGATTTGTCATTTGTCGATGAGTTCTGGTGTTGCAGGGACGTGGAAGCAGATGTCGTTGCAACTGGCTTCTGTAGCAAGCTAAACATGGAAGATATCATGGGTTCTGCGGTCTTATTCAGCTGGTTTTGGGAGAACATTTCGTCTTCTATCTCGTCTCTAATCAGCGCCAGCACCCTTCTGATAATATTACCACATGTAAACTCGGTAGGCTGTGCTTTGCCCAGCCTGGTGCCCAATTCGCGCAGCTGGGCAATCAAATCGTCGATTCCAGACCACCTCGCAGCAGAAACAAACCGCTTCAGCAGCTGAAGTGTCTCTAGAGATACCTGATACGACCCATACACTTGTCTTCTTTTCAATCTATCGATAAACGATGCAATTACAACATTGATATCGCCTGACATTTCGGACTGCCAACGGTAAAAGTTATGTAAAATCTAGATCCAGATAACTTGATCTCTCGACCTTTCAGAGTAGCTTGGCTTCAGTTTCCATCGAGCAGTGGAAATGACTGTTTTTGGTGAACTTTTTGAGAATCACTAGTAAAATTTTCTAGCGTCACTATGCACCATCAGTAATATATATATGTATATATGAGTATGAAAATGTATGAAAATACTGGCACGACGACCAAGGTGAACGCAGGACTTATTGATAATTGGATATATAAATGAGAGTAGATTCTGAGGGCTCCAAAACATTTTTCCCCGATCAATTAGCCATCTTTGAACGCTTCACAAATCGCCGTTGTATTCGGCAAGTCTGTGAGTATTTTCCATGTGTAGGGCTTTGAGTTTAGCATTCGTGGGATCCAGACTTAGCCCGCGCTCAACTTCAGCCCGCGCTTGTTCGAATTGTTTTAGTTTGATTAGAGAGTCAGTTTTCCGGATAAAAACATCCGAAGAGATCAGACCAGTATTTTGCAGGAAGTCGAGGTCTTGTAAAGCGTCCATGAACTTGCCCTGTATTAGACAGAGGTCCACCCTATTTTTCAGCATAAACTGTAGTTCCTGTAATTGTACGGCGAACGCTTCCCAACTGGCTCGCTTGCGCTGGGCCATTTCTATTGCCAGGTTGACGGATTTGAGAGCTTCTGCCATTTTCTTTTGCTGGAGCAGCTTGAGTCCATTTTCAAAGAGTTTTTTGATCATTATGGTGGAGTCATTGCGCGGTTGAGGTGTGAAATTGGGGTTATTTTCGGTAACCAAGTCTTGGGTTAGTTTATTAATTTGTTTGGTATTCATCTCGACATCTTCACTGGCTCCTGGAACATCCAGAAGCTTTGAATTGGAATTGTAGTTAAGCTCAGCGAGGTATGTGGCCATAGTGATATGATTTGAGGATCAGAGGGCTGTTATATTATAAAGCTTGTGATATTAGGTATTGATCGATATTGGGTTTCGATATACGTCTTGAGGAAGTGTATGATAATTGCGTCTGTAGTGATCTATATGACGACAAAGACTGATGACAGGAATGGGAATTCTAGAGAGTTACCACGTAGCGTCTGAAAGTCGTCGCTGTAGCAGTTACTGAAATTAAGAAGGTCGAAATCGTATTGTTATCCTTTAAGCGAGAAAAACAGGGGCTGAGAGTATAAAAATCTATGTTTTCAGATCGCATTTTAGAAAGCCCCGGTTGAACTTAGTGGAATGATCCTTCTGGCCCAACTTTTGGAGCGTACTTAATCATACTTTTACTTCCAAGTTATAGCAATATTTAACGGGAGCCGAAACAAATTTGTAGTTTGCGAATACACAAACTTGTGCTACCTTCCCGTTCAAGGCCCGTTATTTGAAATTTCATCTTCATCAAAACCAAGTCGGGAACCATAGTACTGTTCCTGGAATGACGAGTTTCACAAGTTTCGAAAACACGCCCAGATTTCCAAGATGGAAACTACTACACCGCAAAAGTTGGCGACAGAATAATATGAAGTGACGAGAGCTGAAAACGCAATATCTATGCAAATTCTGTGAGGTAACACACCTGGCGGGCAATTAGAGGCCTAATTATATGTCTACTTAGTTTTCGCATTCCCATTTTGCCTTTGGTATTCTCATGCTAGTAGACGAATTTCTCAAATTAAATATGAGAAGGTATGTATGATCTAATGGTTAGCATTAACGAGGATTTGGCTATTAACAGCGGTCAGTTATAGCCTTGAAATTGTTTTATATGTTTTGTGTGTTAGGCAACTCGCTCCATATATCTTAAAATCATTCTGAAAGGTCGCCACCTTTATCAGAAAGATGTTTTCACAACATTAGATACCCGTGCCACTTTCCCTCGAGACACTCGACTATGACAAAATATTATTATATACCACCAAGCTCTCTCAGATGACAAAGCTCCTTACATACAAAAAGAAAAAAGGAAAGTAGTATATGTAGGTAGCTTTTTCCCGCTTACAAGTCAGCGTCGTCTTCATCAGGCAATGGCAAGGCGGTAGCTTGTTCCATTTCTTGTTGGTACTGGTGCATCAAAGCCTCGTCGACTTGGACTTCTGGAGGAGCCAAGGCTGGCGATGCCACGAACTCAAGTTGAGGGTTACCTGCCAACTTACGGGCTAGCCACAAAAAGGGCTTTTCAAAGTTGTAGTTAGACTTGGCCGAGATGTCATAGTATTGCAGGTTCTTCTTACGGTGAAACGTGATGGTCTTTGCCTTGACTTTACGCTCTTTAACGTCCACCTTGTTGCCGCACAGAACAATGGGAATGTTCTCACACACCCGCACGAGGTCACGGTGCCAGTTGGGCACATTTTTGTAGGTGATACGCGATGTAACGTCGAACATAATCACACCGCATTGTGCGTTGATGTAATACCCATCTCTCAGTCCACCGAATTTCTCTTGGCCAGCTGTATCCCACACATCGAACTTGATCTCACCAAAGTTGGTGTAGAATGCCAATGGATGCACCTCGACACCGATAGTGGCGATGTATTTCTTCTCGAATTCACCTGTCAAGTGTCTCTTGACAAAAGTGGTCTTACCAGTACCACCGTCACCAACGAGTACCAATTTGAAAGTAGGAACTTCTCCAGACATCTTGTGTGATAGTATGGGTTGAATTTATAGAAGTTGATATCAAACCTGATAGATTGAGAACGATTTCTTAAGGATCAACAAGTTTTGCGAAAGAGATGGATAGATTGTACATTTTGAAATCATGTAGAGTTTTTTTTTCCACTAAGCATTTAGGAGAAAATAAAAAATTTTGGGTGCCGAATCGTTGATAATGATAGTCAAATTCAAAAACTTTACACGAAATAGTCATGTGATTGGAGGTTATAGTATAAAGGTATCGTTGACATAACATACTGGAGCACATGAAGCGGTAGTTAAAAAGTCAACAAGCTCTATGAGCTTTAGAAAACTACGTTTACATATTTAGACCGACTTTTCTGACCGAAAGTGCATTGTGACACAATGGTACAAAATGATATCTTTTCCACGCTTCACGTTGGGACGAATGCACTACGGGATTACCAAGCCGTGAAATAAACCTTCTTAACCTTCTTAACTGTATGTCGGACCTTTATGCGTATCCAAAGACATGATGTCGGACGGCAGCACGTTGTATCAGAAAAATTACATAGTGACGAGTGATTAAACGATCTATCCCACGAATCTACAGCTACCATTGATTATCCTCTCAAGACGCATAAAAAAGCTAGCTAACAAATTACCGAAAATTCAATAATACTGGTTCTATTATTAAGTGTTCGTATTTAAACTAACTGAAACAATTATCGATGATCTCAAGAGCCTTACGGCTTTAGAAGTGCAGCCAAAGCAACGTGACTTGGATCTTTGAAACCTTCAGAGATCTATATCAATTGCGTTATTGGAACACCATATTTTACGACCTTGACCCCTCGCTCTTATTAAGATCGGATAATGTTTATCACTTTGTATCACCTTGTCGCTCGCTGCCATTTAGCGCGACACCGATAAAGGATTATCATATTCATGACTCTTGTTGTATTAGAACTGACCTGAAGCATATATTCCAACCTGACTACTTAGCATATAAATCCCAGAACAACAAAATGGTCCGAGATCCTCGTCTTGTAGCGTTAATAACACCATTTGCTTGTTAACGAAGCTTCTGACGCATATTCAATCTTGACTTGTGCATAAAGACCGAACTCGTCCCTACTGTTGGCCATACAGCGAGTGGTAGTCTACCTACAACATATCGAGTATAACATTGCTGGAGGCATTTAAGATGAATGTTTCTTCCGGCGGTCAGCAAAAGATTCCGTTTCCTTAGCCCTAAAGTTATCTCAGACCCAACCATGTTAGGTTTATAGTACATCCTCGAGCCAAGTTGGTGACATTTGGGGTAGCAACTATTTCATCGATTCAGCAGCAAAGAAATTTGCGAACTCATTTGCATACTTCTCGTGGCATACCATGATTTTTGCAATTTCAGATCACCATCAGTGGCTACCAGTTTCTAACAGTTTCGCGATGTCATGCCAATCATTTAGTAGTTCCTGTAATTTACGTAGAGTACCTTGAAGTTGGGGATCTACCTGTTCTTGTTCCAGTTCTGGGCTTTTGCTTGCCATTACCAGCTGCGTCTTCGATGGGACCTCGCACTCGCTGTTGTGGACGCACCGCGTATAGAGGTACCCATTACAGTCCTGTAGAAAATCCGCCACTTGAGTAAGTACAGCTGACGTTATAGCCTTGTGAGATACCAGACTACGCAATAAAACGGTAGTAGCATCATCAGAGTCCTCATCTGAGTTTATATCACGTGTTTCTGGCAAAGGTCGAGTTACCCACGTAAGGTCCGGGCCGTCGTGCTTCAACTTAGTTCTCAGCTGTTCCAACATAACTTCATAACGTCTTAAAGATACTTGTGTTTGCTTTGAAGTCGGTTTGACGATTTTTTTATCCGGCGTAAATTTGGTTAGAGGTCTGGCTGGGCTATGAACCAAGGGAGAAGAATCCTTGATGCTATCCTCACTTGCATTAGTCCTCTCAAGTTCGTCTAACCTTTTTAAAAGCTTATGGATCGTATTGATGGTCAGCTTATCATTGTTAATGCGACCCAATTGTGGTTCCAGTGTGATATCGTCAATGGTATGAAAGAGCAGCTTGCGAGACGCAGGTAAAATTGTCCTGCGTTGTAGTTCTTCATTTATGTATTGGGCAGCATCGTGAATGCTCAGGAACTTTGAAGGTGCGTTCATGGTCGTGGAATGTTTTGCATGTCAATTATTTTAGTTAGAGTTTCTTCCTACGAAGAGAGAAGCTATGTGTAGAAGCAGCTATTCGAGCTCGACTTGCTGTAACTATCGAAACAGAGGGGCACGTTCCTCTGCCAGCTATCGAAGTTTACTTCTTGGGTTCGATATGTAGTATACACACTGCCTATTGCTCGTTACTCATGAATATATATGGACGACGCTTCATTTTTCGCTCTAGATGTTGTTGTTGTTGTTATGAATTGCTGGGTTTGACGATGAATAATACTACTCATTTCATTGACTTCAAATCAAACTAATGGTGGTCTTCGTCTTCGAGCTCTTCCAAAACTAACCAGTCTTGTTCTTCGGTTTCCGCGGCAGATTCTTCTTTAGTCTTGGAAACTTGCACGTCTTCTTGAGCGTAAGCCTTCAAAGCTTCTGGACCTTGATCTTCCAGCTCCGGCACTTGAGGAGCCTTTGGCACATTCCATGGCTTAACAGTGGCCTCGGCGTCCTTGGCGTTAAGTGGTTGCAATTTGACGTTCTTAATCTCTCTCAGGTACAGATCCTGGATAGCATTAGCAGTGACACGAGTAGAAGCAAACGTACGGGAAGCTTTTGGGACGAAAACCTTCAAAGCCTGCAAAAACATTGTGCCTAGAATATGTGTTCCAAATTGAGCTTGACAAGTGGATCAACAGTCTAGTTGGCCAATCTTTTGCACTATATTTCAGCTTGACGACTAAGTAGTTCTAACAAATTTTTATACTTAGCACGAGACGTACCTGGAAATTTTTAGGTGCTATGATTGGTTCGTCGTACATGATGAAGGTATCCAACTAAAGGCATAGATGTCTAGTTATCCAACTAATAGAACAAGCAACTCTCAGGAATCTAGTAAGTGTATCCAAAGTGTGAGAATGTGGTCTAAAACGAAGTTTATTACCTATAATCAATGATATCGTATAACACGATCACATTTCAAATGAGCGTTGAGCTTCTAGTTTGTTAAGGACATTGAAGGCTGAGGCGTTAACAAATGATCCGATTGAAGCACTTCGAATAGCTTTTATTAGCTTTCAAACCTGCGAAATCTTCTCATTATCTATTCCTACATTTAATCCTTTTACTTTAGTCTCATTCGTTTTAAATGAATTAACACACCAGAACAGAAAGATTTCGCAACTTGGATTTGCTACTCTGACCATTAGACTCTGAGGCATCTATGATAGACATGAAAAGACGTTAAACATTATTAGTTGCACTAGGCAACTTTAAAATCAAAAGCAAGGGCTCTAGAATTATATTATTATAATAAGCATATTTAAAGATAGTGGAGAAAAGAACTAGATAATTTCTGCGTAGGCATGCTTAATTGCAGCATCGGGAATCGAAATGGAATTCGTCAAAAGTCGAGAGTTCAGCAAATATATGCGGGTTAAAGAATGTCGCATTAAAAAGTGAGCATTTAATAATTATCACTTTTTGCCAAACAGTCACTTTAGACAATTACACATTGTGGGTCCCAGGCATAGCCCTTTTGGATCCAGTTATCTTTGTTCTCGGAGTTGTCTTTCTTGGTGGCTTGGGCGATTGGTTGCATTGTTCGGGTTGTGTTGAGTATTGGAAGTTGTATTTAGTTGTGTACTGATCAAATAAGTCAATGCAAGACCTGGCATCTCAACTCGAGAGATTAGTCCTCTTTTTATATAAAAATTGAGTTCTCGCTAGAAGATTGAAACGATCCTGAGGTAAAGGACCCTTACGTCCTGGTTGAGGATATTGACCTCTCTAGTGCTGAAGTAAATGTCAAACTCTTGAGATAACTGTTCATCAATTACCTTTTCGGGTTACGACAATTAACGCTGTAAGTAAAATTGTGACGGTACACCCTGAAGAGGAGCTCTAAAATCGTCAATAGCGGGGATATGGATCGACCTCACATGGGATGATTTTTTGAAGGTGCCTCAAGCTTGTTTGGTTTGATTTTCGGCTCTGCGATAGACCGAAAGAGAGAGACGACGACGAAGGCCGTTCTTTTTACAGGTACATCCACTGTAATGTTCACTCTTGTTTCTTGTGGTCACTACATAGATAGTTCGCTGGCTGTACCCCTCATTGAACTGAGGCAAGCATACGATGGCCTTTAGCTTTCTACTTACGGCTAATGGGATCCTATCGCCGGGGTTGATTCAATGTAAATACACAATATAGTAATCACCGTCTACCGTCAAAGGCAGTTGCGCGGTCAGGATCAGATTTATCGGACACAAGTTATGAAGTGGAGTGCATAGTCGATGAGGCTAAATACTTACCGCATAAACAAGTAGCGTCCCTACAGGCCTGAAATCTCCTCAAAACCTAGCTGACATTTGTGCCTCTTTGAGCAAAACATCTTCGACTTCATGGCGGGGCCAAATAGAGATCTGAAAACTCCAGGTTCTTGCTTCATCGAGATCCTCGTCTACTTCTTCGATGAGCCGTTCAAGATGCTCTGAAATAATGGAGAAAATTTAGGCTCATCGGTTATCTCATCGACTGAACAACTCCCTCAACAACAACGCATATTCCAACTTTAATTGAGTCATGGCTTTATTCCAAGTAGAAGGATGGGATTTAAAGACCACCCAGGTGTCTTATGACAGTGCCAATGCCAAAAAAGAGCACAGAAAAAAGGAGAGAAAGGAAAAGGCCAAGAAGGCTCATGAAAGGAGGCTCCAGGAGACTGAAGATGAACACGCTGACTATACTATCGGAGATGAGCACGAAGAAGATTTTAAGGAAGCTTCTGAATTTAATAAAATAGCGATTGCAACAAAGAAAGATGGGAAAACAGCCGCAAAAGCGAATTCTCCGCTAAAAGAAAAGCCGCCAAGTAAGAAACGAAAGCTAAGCAATGTTGAGCCTATAGAATCAAATGTACAGGAAGAAAATGCTGTCAAAAAACCGTTAACGGCGCTG
The DNA here is from genome assembly GCA_030562185.1 of Lachancea sp. yHQL494. NCBI lineage: Eukaryota > Fungi > Ascomycota > Saccharomycetes > Saccharomycetales > Saccharomycetaceae > Lachancea > Lachancea sp. yHQL494. The sequence goes on along the minus strand of JAJMGS010000083.1, from coordinate 41,824 downwards.
CAGCAAAAAATGATGGCCAAATTAAGCGGTTCACGGTTTAGATGGATCAACGAACAGTTATATACAACTTCCTCCCAAAATGCGCTTCAATTGATCGAGAAGCAACCGGGGCTTTTCGATGAATACCATGATGGATTCAGATCTCAGGTCAGATCATGGCCTGAAAACCCGGTGGATGTATTCGTCGACCAATTCCGAGTCAGATCTCAAAAACCCGTCAACGCTCCAGGTGGTTTGCCAGGTCTAAGTTCTGACAAAACAATAGTGGTTGCAGATATGGGATGCGGTGAGGCCCAATTGGCTCAGGACTTGAATAACTTTTTTGCACAGTACAACCGCAAGCAGAAGAAACATTTCAAGAAAAAGTGTGTCGTACACAGCTTCGACTTAAAAAAGGCTAACAAACTAGTCAAAGTGGCTGACATTAGAAATGTCCCACTTTCCGATGAATCATGCACGGTAGTTGTATTTTGTTTGGCGTTGATGGGGACCAATTTTCTAGATTTTATCGAGGAAGCATACAGACTATTGGCTCCGCGCGGCGAGCTTTGGATCGCAGAGATCAAATCGCGCTTCGCAGATCGCCAAGGGGACGAATTTGTGAATGCAATTAAGCTGCTAGGGTTCTTCCACAAAAAGACCGACGATACGAACAAGATGTTCACTAGATTTGAGTTCTTTAAGCCTCCTCAAGAAATCCTCGAAGAAAGAAAAGCTAAGCTTGAACGCAAGCAAAAGTTTATCGAAGCCGAAACTGAGAAGGAGGAACTGGAAATGAAAAGATCCAAGACTCCGGAAGGTAGGTGGTTGCTAAAGCCTTGTATTTACAAGAGGAGGTGATAATAGATTACCATTGGTTATTCAGCAAGCACTTGCTGTTGCACCGCCGTAAAATTAATTTCAATAATGTATAATAGATTCAGGCGATTTGCGGTAATGTCAACATTTTGGATTTTATAGAATACTGAGGTGCTAGCTGGATCGGAACATATTTTGGATCCTTGCGAACCGCCCGAGATTCTCGAAACTGGCCACGTTGGGAAACTGAAACCAAGAGTCGGCTTGGCCATTCTTCGCATACGGATCCCACTGATCACATTTTCTAAATCCGTGGGCATTCCAACCGGTAAGACAAGTTGCCATTGCGATCAAAATCAGGTACAGGAACTTCACCTGAAGCAAGCACATAATGCCGAATACAATCCAAAGTATAGGAGCCATATAAGTAGAGACCCAAAAAAGCTTGGAATCAATTGGGTTGATGGCGGGCCCTGGTGCATACTGTTTGTACGACTCGAACGACAGCGGGCCGTCTTCAGAATTTACAGAATCGTACCACCACCGCAGCTGGACAAGTTTTCGCCCTGTAATGTTTTTCGTTATGTAGAAATCTCCTGCCAGTAGCAACAGAACCGTTATGAATTGAGCAGTAAAGCCCATAAACCATGAGCCTATGAGGTAAAAAATGATGGGAGCAGCTTTCCCTGTCAAATGTAAACCCATCGTTATCGGGTGCGATGATTTCAGAATCATGTGGTAGAAATTCCTAGCATGGTCCATATTGATAATCTAGTTATTCAGTAGTGAAATTTCAATTCTATGTTTCTTCTTGTAAGACGCAGATGGCTTGTCATCAAGCTACTTTTCTCAAATGTTATAATCGCTATCCTCACTAGAAATTAAAGGTAACCTCCGAATAGTAATATCGCTACACGTGATGTACACTAAAAGTCGAGACTTGAACAATGTGAATGAGGAGGATGTTCTTGGCAGCGTTGAAGTTACGATAGTGATGTTCTCACACGTTTCACACTTGCAGCTGATAATCAGTTTGAAATCAAACACGGATGTATTATTTACCGCTGATTTGGTATTTGTAAACAATAATAAAACGAGCCAGCGATGACATTTAAAAAAGAAGCAAAGACAACTTTGACACCGGTCTTCTCGAGCTCATAGAACACCTTTTGATAGGTTTACCATAGAGCTACTGAGGTCACAATTTGAGTGACGAGCTCTGACAGAATGACGCAATAATGGAAAGTGATGTTTTTAGACGTAACGAGCATGATTAAGTTCAATTCCTCTTTAACAGGTGACAAATTGTGACCAACCTCATTGGTTGGTTCCCTGCAAGCACTGGTTGAACAAGTTTCTTTCAGCTCGAACCACTGCCTCGCGGGATCATTTTCAGTAGTTCTAGAAACTGATATCTCGGCCGTCCTGATATCACAATACCAATGGCTGATATCAACCGCACCTTCATTGGAAAAAGTTCATTTTAGGTAGAATTACAACTTTATGGCCCGTCTGTGGACAATTTTTGGACCTCTTGGAAGCTAGAGATATACTTCATCATAAACCTACTCCAATATTAATGACACATAGTCTATACATGTCCGTTTGATATTAGCTATAGAAAGTAGTGTGTGTTGTGAAGACTATCCCCGTGAACCTTCATCTCCTCTCTTTTGAACACGTTGAGCTGGTGCTTTACCGCATCTATAAAAGTCATATTCTGGGTCTGCATCATCCGACGACGAGCCCGGATGAATTTTTTATCACTTCTTTCGTAGTCTTCTGCCGTATATGTGTCCTTCACATAAACAGCGTGTCCAAATCTAAGCTTTTTGATCGCATCACCATCATCTTGGCTCTTTGCAAGCTCCATAGGGACAACAGCGTCGTAGTGCACAAATTCCCAATCCCGTTGCAAGCTGCTGTCTAGTCTTGAATCAGGGTCTGCCAGGGTGCTTTGAGAAGCATGTTGACGGTAAAATCCAACCATGGATTCCTTGTTAGCTAATAGCGGTCTTTTTAGCGACCGTGGTGGAGGGAGAGCCATCGATAATTGGCGTGATATGGATTGGTCAGTGATGAAACTCCCTAGCCGTGAAAATTCTTGTATTAGCTCATAATCTATGTTGCTCTCCTCGGCGTTGCCCTCCTTTCCGTCCGCGGTCTTCATGGGACCACTATTTGGGGCGGCCGTTTCCTGCATCATTCCCTGTACAGTCAATGCCATTGACATGGGATGGTCATTTTTGAGCAAAAGACTGTCGAAGACTAGATCTATATCCAAAAGCTGGTCGTCGTCATCATCGTAATCTTCCATGTCTCCATCGTTTATATCATCTAAGTCAGGTTCCTTTAAATTCGTTCGCTCAGAAATCGTCACTTGATCTTCATGAGAAGACGAAGGACTTCGCTGTGAAACTGATACCTTAGGTGTCTCAACAGAGTCAGGCTTGGCTGGATCGATCGATACTTTAACGACAGGTTGACTTGCAAGAGCGTTTTTCTTCTTCTTGGAAGGTAAGAGCTTCTTGAAAAAGGCCCCTATCCGGGATGAAGTAGACCTCTTGACGCCTTTCGAAGTGGGAGAAGGACTTGACCTTGTTGGCTTTGTGCTCCGAGAAGGTCCTGACACATTGGGTAGCTTCCTTGGCGTTTTAACAAGTGAGATACCATCCTTCGAGGTCAAGGGAATTTGTAAATTGGAAGAAGGTTTCGGGGTGTAGACATATGCAGATGATGGTACGACAGATGTTGGTACGTTACCCCTTATCGGTGTTAGTGGTTTCAAAGGTGTTTCACTCGCATCAGTACTCGTATTGCTGCTCACGACATTCTCGCTTCTCAAGCTGTTGCTACTGTCGGTGGAATTATTACTAGAAACGACCTGCGTTTTTGAAGAAGTATTATTGTTGCATTCGCTAGTGGGATGAGTTGGAACTGATTGAAAAGACGTTCTGCTTTCACTTTTACCACCAATTTTGTAAGGAAGGGAGGCATGGGCTCTCACTTGTAGAGCACCCTGGGGTAACTTGGACATACTTGCGGATTTGTGAAATTGATTTATCGGAGCCATACGTGAAGTTAAATTCTGTGAGTTGGTGAGACTGCCGCTACGGATATATTGAATTGGAACTCTTGAAAATCGGAGAGAGTCATTTTTATCATTCGCTGACTGAAAGTTACTGCAACTTGCAGATTTAGGCAAGCCAGGACCACGATAGACGGGAGCGTGGCAATTATGCTCAGTGCTGTTATTATTGTTATTGGGAAACAATTTGAGCGGCTTATGTTTGGGAGTAAAACTTTCACCATTAGGGAATTGAAAGCTACTTTTCATGCGCCGCCTTTGTTTTTGGTACGGCGTTAATGGGTGTAAAAGGTGGGATGGGACTTGTCGCTGCTCCGGAATTAGCGAAAGATTCTGGTGAGGCCTTTGAACTACTTGGGGGGTATGCGCAGCCGTGGACATCAAAGACCGCTTGTATGGCTTGGGCCTCATTCGATGGGTTGGAACTTCGAATAGATCAGATGTTGACCTTGTTCTGGGGTTTAACCCAGCGTGAGGTTCTAATTCCCAAACGGAGGAACCGACTGAATTGATACTCACATCGTCCCTGGGAGCTGAATGAGTGCGCTTCATAACTCTTTAGTGCACAAAGGACAGTAAGGGTTTCGGGAATTTGGATAAGCAAGGATTGGTCAAAGTTGACAGGAGAAACCTTAACAGAGAATTATTCTAGCGAGTGTGATATGATCCAAGTGATTCTGCAATTATTAAAGCATTAACCATAGAACCAGTGGGAGACTGAAACTGGTTCCGAATGCGGGGAGCTGCAGGATTCTGGAAATCTTTTTTTGTAGGCGTTTCTCCTTCTAGTCCTACAGTAGCGAGCAACCTTTCGGATACTCTTGTGTATAAAAAAGTTGGGCTGTAGGCCTCGTTTGAAAGGTTCAAAAAGGAATCACGTCCAAATTTACTTCAAACTGACTATCCCGAAGATAATATAAGGCCAGCTTGAGATTTTATCCAAGAAGGGCTCCAGGGAAAAGGCTGAACTTCACTTTTCAAAATTATATATTTTAGCTTGTTGTCACGTAATTACAAAGTGACACCGTTTTTTATAGACCAAGCCATATGTGTCATGGATGGGAACTTGGGATTTGGTGCCACCGCGGCTGACATATGAGGAAAAGCTAAAGTCAGACCATCCACTATTAGAATGTTTTATTACTGCAAACTGCTGGCAGCAGTTTCTATTACTTGCAGAGTATTATTTGTATAGTTGGATTTTGATGTAGCATCGTAGGGACTGCCGCTTTCCTCTGGAATAGGATCATGCAGAAGTTTTGCTTTGAAGACGTCAAAATCCTTACCTTGAGAACGGGATATTAGAAATGCCACAGCACATCTGACTGCTAAGATCGTGAAACCAAAAATAAGACCACCGAAAGGCGCCACGACGAATGCACCGAATGTACCCCAGTCATTGCTGTAAAGGCCGTTCGAAATCAATAGTAGCCTACCTCCTTCCTTTGCAGAATTATAATAGACCGAACCAAAGACAAACACCGACAGTATACCACCCAAACCGCCTCCGACCACTTCCCAAGCGGTCATGAAATCAAAACGCTTAGAAATTCCGAGCATGAGAACTGGAACCACAGAACTCGATAGCAAATCCACAATTAAGTAGATGCTCAGGACATCTTCTGCTACGAGACCAGCTACCACCACAGGTATAATGATAATGGTCACCATCCCACGAGCGTACGGCAAGGGCAGTTTGTTCCTGAAGATATCATTGGATACTGAAGATACCAAGGCACTCTGAAGAGTGTCCAGTGTGCAAGTCGATAGTATAGCCACAAATACCAGTACAAATCCCAAAACCCATGATGGCATTTGTGCCAAAAGGACAAAAAAACAAGAATCTGATAATTCCGGATCGTTTACTTGAACGAGGCCAGCCCATACTGCAATAAATCCAGTAACACCAATCACTGTTAAGACCATTGTGATAAGAAGGAATGCTATTGAACACCCCGTTAGTAAATCTTTGTCATTTCTCGCTGCAAAAGTACGCAACCAGATACCGCTCATGAAGAAATCGTTCGTGAAGATAGCCACGACTAGAATGTATATCAGCTGGTATCCAAGTTTACTGCCCTTGAGCAATCCTGAGGGACCGATTTTGGAAATGTCGATATCAATATAATTGCCCATCGCACTCGCCACAATAATCAATAAGACGAAAATGATAGATACCTGTACAGTGTCAGTCACAAACGAAATCTGAAACCCACCAACAGAGGTATAGATAGTAGTGACTACACATTCGACAATAATCACGGGTAGGGGGTTGATGCTGGTCAAGGTCTCAATACAATATTTCAACGAGGCAATTTCACTAACCATGAACAGGAATAAAGTTAAGATGGTACATGCGCTCAAGTACAGCCCACAAATGTATCCGTAACGATGGAAAACCCATTCCGTCAGTACAAAGCCGTTAGGCACTTTCTTGCGAATCTGGGGACCGAAGAATGCAAATAGGAACATTGGGAGACCACATGCTAGCGAGTAAACCAAAAGACCCTGCAATCCAGCAACATTGCCGATTTTAGGGAATGTAGACAAAGCACCAACACCTACCGAAGTGGAAAGGAAATTTAAAGCCAGTGGGATGGCTTTCTGAGTTTTATTGGCAGACAAAAATGTCTTGGAATCCCGGTAATAGTATGCTACGGTACACGCAGAAACAAGCACCACCACATACGTGGGCCATATGATCCCATGAGCCGCCTTAACAGACAGATGTCCCATCCTGTATCTCTTTTGTAAATTATTTGAAAACTTGATTTTTCCCAAGGTGCTTGAAACCTTAATAACGAAGATCGAGGAATAGACACTGTTATATATAATGACCTGCCTGGTTTATAAACACAAACGGATATGAATCTATAGCCGTATGTGAGGGCTCATGAACTAATTGTGGCGCATTCTTCTTTTCGAGGAAATATTAGTCGGTCCACTTGTGCGCTTCACAGGGTCCACTTCGGCAGGTAATACTGAACATGTGTTTGGTTTTCCATACTGACGCTTGAGAAATCCTCGTGCGAAAAATTTTGGTCGACTTCGACATAAAGAGAAGAAATTCAGGACACAAATTAAGGTAAGCCATAGCGCTTAATCCATTAAATTCAACGGTTGTATTGATGATTGGCTGAATAACTTATGGGTGTGCAGGGTGGTCCACATGGATGTACGAGAATAAACTGGCGAAAAACAGGGAATTACCTAAAGTGTAGATAAGGTTCTAGGGACCCTACACGGATTTTGATGCAGTGCGAACTACGTGAGCACCACCACATAATAGTACCAAGTGATAATTTTTACTTAAGACTCTCTCAGATAGATAGCTAGGATGCTGAGGTCTAGCGGCTGAAGTTGGACAAGTGACCATGGACTCTGTTTCATATTACTGCACCTAGGAATGGGGACTGGTGCAACTAACAATGTGGTCTAGAATATTTCTCGATGCCAGAACACATTACCCAAACACTTATATAAGTACTGATGGTTTTCTTTATTCCAAAAATTTTGGAGATTCTACTCTTCACATCAAAAAAGCCACGGAGGAATCCACGTCACCGAGTTCAATACAAGTAATGATGTATCAAGCAGTACAATATGTCGATTGCCGATAAAAACCAATGACCTAACCGAACTCACATTAGGTGATAGAGATCCAGAAAGCCAATAAATAGAAATATTAAAAATATACATACTTATACACAATATACTTCTGCAATAGAGGTTTTTGTTAGCGTCTTCAGGTTGACACTAGGTGGTATATCAACACACTGTCCTTTTTCCATTGTTTTTTGTTACGTTTAACACTATGCTACCTTCACCTGGTTATACCAAAGTCGATAAACCTTCGCAAACATTAACGCAATAAGCGAGAAATCCACTTTGAATGAAGTTGTATTCTTGGAGCGTCCAGATTCTTACGTGAGTGAAGGTGACGATTGCAAAATGATAGACAGCATTTCACGAGACGATTATTTCGACAGACAAACTATTATAATATTAAGTACTCTAGCCTGAATCATGTTATTGTACCGATCTTCGTGATAAGGATGCGTTATTCACGGCTGTTTTGTATCCATTTACCAACGTTTTGACTTGCTATGCAACCCCTTTTGCCATTTTGCGGAATCCTCAGCAAGTTGTTCAGCATTGCACTTTTTACCAATCCGTCGCTTTAAGATGTCAACTCCTGTGAATACATGAGAGGTCAATTTCGAGTTCCTATGTGCCATGTTTAACCGGCCCGGAAGTAGTTACTTGTTAGTTGGACTCACAATCTTATCATTGAAAGAAAATCTATGCAGCAATGTTTTGGAAAACATTTGTCTCAGTATAATATGCCTCCCAAAAACATCATACCGTCTATTCAGCTTCAGTTATAATGAAGGCTTGTGTTGTCCTGATGTCTATATATAATTCCATACATTTATTATGGCGTGTATGCTCTTCGTCTCGTCTTCGTTATAATGCACCGACTGTCCGGCAGTGCCATAGGAACACCCAATATACGCACTACAACCCATCTTAGAGCTCTTCTGGGGTCTAACGGGTATAATGGCTCCATTCACCTTAATGGACGATTCAAAATGCTCTTTAACTCGACAACAGAGTTGGACCCTTCTCTCGGAATTTTGTATTTGGCGTAATCTGCTTCCCATGACGCAAATTTGCAATTTTGTAGCCCCCCATTCGTCCAAAGGGGGCGAAGGCTCTCATCGAAGAGAGCAGATTGTGCTGAGCAAATGTAATCGCTGCCGCTTTCATCGTCTTTCTGTAAGATTTTAAAAGCACCGGCAGCATATTTGTCGAATCTGTATTCCTCATTGCCTGATATAGATTGGCCCAACCAGAAGAGTTCCTTGTCCCCGTGCAATAGCTCACTGATATCTTTCCATAATTGCATGGTGGCCGCTAGCAGCAAACCTGGCAGGTGAGAACTTCTTTCATTTCAGACGTGTATGCATTTGCTATATTCATTTTACCCAAAGACTGCAAGAAGTAGGCAAAAGCTAACATCGGTACAAATCTTCGGTCGAGTTTCCTCAAAAGTGCTTCTTCATCTTTAGGGACAATAGTGACGTCCTCGAGCATGGCTTATGACCCATTTGATGCGGACTGCTCACGTATTTGGTCCTCCGTAAAACTGACTACTATTAAAGTTTTGGCTAAGCCAGACTCCATAATGCAAAAGCTTTGGGGTTCAGTAGATTTAACTGTATGTACACTCATCGGAAAAACTTTGGGTTATAGTCCCAAGCACTCCCTCCTCTCTTGCATACTTCGCTTCATGCTGGGACACTTCCTTTAGCTTTTTTGAACATATAATATATATATATTATAAATATTAATGCACAGGTTAAAAACAAAAGTTACATACTTCAAGGGTGATTCGAATTTCGACGAGCACCTTTCAGGACATTCCAAATAAGTGCTCGACACTCTAGGGTTTGAACATGATATTCAAGATTTTCAATCGATAAATAATCGCCGTAGCGCATCATCTGCAGATAACGACGAACCTGGGTTCTAGCGTTTTTGGAAGAAAACATCAGGTCACATTCATTACATGTAATGAAAGTCGGATTCTTTCTAGAAATCTAGTAGTTGCTGGTAAATGAAGTTTATTGCGGTAAACGAGAAAATGTTCTCCGGCGTGCTTGGCAAACAGAACGAACCCTCCATTTGAGGCGCTCAATGACTCTTCAAATGTTAAGTCGTGCTAGAGAAGACTCATCGCTGTACCTTTTCATGCGGTGAACATTTCACAAGCGAATCCTGCATTTCTATGCATACATGTGTAGTATGGCTGCTCTAGAATTTTGTCGTGATACGAATCTAATTATATATGTATCACCACGTATGCCTAACAGGGAATAATGTCAACGATGGGGAAACTTCGAAGCACTCAACATGATCTTTATTCGCCTTACAAACTTGATGCTTCTCTCCGTTAATGCATTACTATTTTCTCCGACTATTCTACAAAAATTATTACAAAGGTAGTTAGTTCGTGCTACCGATGGCTATGGTAGCCCCGGCTTTCACGACACCCGCTGTTCATACCCCATTATTCGTCCTCTTCTGGTCCAGCTCCAGCTTCTGCTTCCTTTACTTTGACGTTTTCCCCGCATATCAGTTCTCGCAGAAAGTCAAACTTCTCATCCGTCATGATAGTTTTCTTCATAATGTCTCCACTTATGCGTCGGCAGCCCATTTCCTTGGCCGCATGTCCACTGCGATTTACTAGCATCGCGATGAAAAACTCCAAAGATCGTCCTGTAATCACTGGGGTGGCCTGTGAGACTTTTCCGATATCCTCATCAGTCTGCATTATTTTCTTGATCTTGGCGGGAGGGAAGTGGGTTTTGATCTTACCGAAAACCTCGTTTCCATTTTCCTCACTCATAAGGAAGATTTTTGGTTCGCAATGCTTGGTATAGGTGGAGATATAGTGAGTTAAAATGTGTTTTGTTGCAATTTGCGCCTCCAAAAAATGGATTAGATCGGTAGACTAGTTCAGAAGGTTTTTTATTCGGTCAAAGTCCTAGTCGGACCTTAGTGCATCTTCCTCACGATTGATGAAATTAAGCGTGTTTATATATGCCACTGCGGTGTACCAGAACAACAAAAAAAGATACGAAAAAAAAGAGCTCTGAAAAGATGTAACCCACGAGATTCGAACGAGAGTGCTGTGAGCATAGAACTGATCATTGACACAGATATTGATGGCGTAGGGCACATCTGACAAAAGATTTAGAGCGTCCTTTCATCTTTTACGTGGGTTTCCATCAGCGTCTGGCTCAACGTCCTGGCCAGCTCGAGTCTTTTCCAAAAAAAACGTGTCGGTTCCTTGATACTATAAAGCATGGAATAAGAAAAAAGAAGGAGGATAAAAGTATGCCTGCGCCGCTTGGAAATTTTTGATGTTCGAACATACTTCATTCTACGAAAATTACCGATGTCCCAGAGACTACCATCATTTATAATATGTCCTAGGTCACCGTTCCTCGACTGAAACCTGGTATCAATTTTAACGAAGAAGCCCAAGTAGTGCTTTCTATTGCTTAATCTTGCTTAAAACTTATTAGGTTACAACAAATTACACACCACAATGCGACTGGCAGATTATGACAAACTGCATGTGCGGTTTCAAGTTCAACTTAAAAAAACCCACTTTTTTTGGCACTCCATCTTACAAATCATTTAGACAATTAAGTATCTGATTGGGATGTGCACTAACTTGATGGCGTAGCCGATAACACCCACGGCCACAAAACCTATACCAACGGCTCTAACAATCTTCAAGTAGTCCTTGTTACCAGGTTTCTTGCATTTTTGGATGAAAGCACTTCCATCCTTGACGAACTCTACTGGAGCTTCCGCGAGCCTTTCAATCTGGTTACCACCTTTAGCCATTTCAATTGGGAGAGCTGAAAGAGTATGGGATCGTTCAATGTTTAGCAGATGCTATCAATCTTGCTGATAGTATCATTACAAGATCTAGCAAACGTGTCCGTACTTAAAAGTTTTTGATATATCTACCCTCTAAATTTTGGTTTTCCGGGTAACAAATAAAAACAAGAAGAGATCGTAGTTATTCAACTGTATATGGTCAGGATAAAGATACGAGGGCATTAAAAGCCAGTCCACTCTTCTTCTTCTTCATCTTCTTCTTCATTCTGGCATTTTCCATCATCGTTTTCTTCTCCAAGTACACCCCAGTTGCGAAACCTACTGTCTTTCAGGATATCCTCTTTAATCTTATCACGAAGAGTCTTGACATTGTTCGTATTAGAGGCCAAATCACGGAAGATTTCAATAAACTGTGCTAATGGGGTCTTTGCAACTTCGGCACGCTCGTTTTCAATACCTGCAAATGTCTTTCTGTCTTCCCCATCGTCACCATTGTCGTCTTCACCGAAAACCAGTTTTTCCCACTCATCGCCAAGAATGTCAATGATGTGGAACGGAATCCCGTTGTAAACCTTCTTGTCACCACTGAGCGGTAGTTTGCGAAGCACCGCACGAATATAATTCGAAACCACTGCTTGATTCCATTCGCGTAGCTGGAGGTATCGAAATTGGCTCGACAGCACCCGTCTTATCAACAAGAGGTACTTATCGAGACGATGGTGGTCAATACTGTACCACTCTAAACACATTACACGCCAGAACGCTTTGCTGAACTTTAAAAATGCTTTGTCGTTGATGGTCAGTAACTTAACGTCATCTTCATCTTCATCTTCGTTAGTGTCCTTACTCTTGCTTCCGTCCTTTGTCTTGCCACTCAAAGCGTTGTCTCTTTTGTTAAAATACAACTCATGAAGCTGGCCTAGATCAGAAGCCAGCCGCTGCTGTGGTCTGGGTCTGTCGCTGAACCACATTGCATAATAGAGGCCTTTCCATAGTTTATCAAATTGCAATTGCTTGCTGTCTTTAAACTGTCTTGTGGTTAAATACTTCTTCAGAGACTCTAAAGTCTCCTCTCTCACTGTCCTGCTATTCGATGCCAACTGTTTGACGAATGCTGACGTCTCCATATTCATAATAGCTCGACTATCGTGAGGGCTCCTTGGTTTAGTTTCGGTGATGAGATGAGATGAGATGGATTTTTTATTTTTTTTTACCCAGAGACCAGAAGGAAAATACGCAGACATATATCTTCTCAATAATGAATGTATAATTCGAAGAGCATGGAATTACTTGGCAAAGGACTAAAAATCCACTGCACACGATTTGCAATATTCAGAAGACTGTTACTTTGAACCTCACCGGAAAAAACAAAAATTCAGCACTGTGATATGTTCTATTCATTGATAGATATCGCTGCCCATATGCTTTCGGCCTATCCGTCTTCAACGTGTTTCTATTAGAGTGTTTCAGCTGCATAAATATTAGAGCGTCGCTCACATTTTAACTTCCGAGACCGCGACAATTTTGAAGCTCACCTAAAACTAATAATTTACCGAGGCAGACATAAAAGTCCTACCCCATCAACATACGTTCTTCACCTTCTTCAGCTATGGGGATGGATTTTGGCACTATTTGCGCTCCGGACAAATTTCATTTGGGTGAAAAGTCATGAATTGATAGATGGACCACTTGCTGCCGTCTTTCAACCATATTTTTGCAGCAGTTGAGCTTTCTGATCCTGCGTCTGTTTCGTACCACTTATTTTTTTAGCGCTTTGATTGGAATGTGGGTCTTCGTTCGGTACCATTTTTTTGTCCTGATCTTGTTTCATGAGAAGTTCGTATTTTGTAGGATTGGCCACTAAAACGTGCTTGGTTTTGGCGGCATTCTCGATCTCATCCCTGATACCGGATCTGAGAGTTTGCTCGCGCGCGAATCTGTTCAACTTGGAAAGTTCAAGCGATTCGCCTGTCAAGTGCCGATGAAACATTTTGGATTCAGGGTCTATCTCACCCAAATCGTCCGTCTTGTAAAGACGTGATTTAGGATCGTAGTTCAGAGTATCAGTGCCGAGGTCTCTCAAGTACGCAGCGCGATCTTCTCTTAGTCTTACAGAAGCCCTGAGCTTAGAGCTCTGTGCATCATCTTGCGCCACAATTCCACTGGTTTCCTGCTTGTACAATCCCAACGCCGAGAGTTCTATCTCTTCATCTGTGTCTATTTCATCCGCTGCCTTGAAATTGTCCTTCTCATTCTGTAGTAATTGTTCTTGATGCTGCCGCAGAACAGCATCGTATTCCTTACCCTCGTAGCCATACCAGCGGTCTTTTTTGGCATCCCAGTTAGCTTCAGAGTCCGTGCGTCTTTCTACTTGTGAGTATGCATCTGTGGCAGCATATTTTCGACGCTTTTTAGGTGCTTCAAGACAGTCCCTTGTCCGATGTTCAGGATTTCCACAATTGGAACAATTGTTACGATCGAATCTTGGGCTTTTCAAAGTTTCAACCCGTACTACTCTTTCGTATTCATCATGGATACCACGCCCCACTTTTGGTTCGGCGTTGTTATCAATATCAAGATCCTTGTCGGATGTTTTGGATCTGCGATGATGTGCTAAGTAATCTTCACCATTGGAACTAGCCTTTGAATCTTTGTAAAACCAAGGTTGATCCTTGATGTATTTTGGGATATGAGCATTCTCTTGCTTTTTACTCATGATATTAACTAGTTGCAAAGACCTCTAGTACCTTTTGAAGTTAAAGTTTTGTTAGTCAAGAATACTTATTCTCTGGAAGAGAGAGGTATTATTTGAAATCTCGCTTCAGTAAAAACTGTCTCACCCAAAGGAGCTGATGGTGATTATTTGGCTTTCTGGAGGAGTCAAGGAAAATACTCACGCCGCGGTAAAAGGTTTTTAGTTATTGATTGGTAAGAAACACTCAAATCTTCAAGTTGAGCGGTGAATTAAATCAAAAAGGTTGCACAATACCTGTGCTAACATTACAAGAAGGTTTACACTGCGCGGCTTAATTTTCACGACCGTGACAATTTGGATCCAAAACAATGTGGTCGACCCACTGCATTGATACGCTACGATTTCCTGAAATGTACCAAGATGAAAACACAAGAGTTCACTAACACTGAAGTCATCGAATTTTACGAAACTTCATTCCCCAAACATGTTCCCATTACAGGCTATAAGTTAGAATCCCAGTAGAGCAATGCTCTACAACGACAAGAATCTCTAGTCTACGACTGGCCTCTATGCTGCTATTAACACGCTACTCGAGCACATTGTTCGAACTCTGCTCCACATTACAGATATGATGCTCGGCAGTTCTCGGACGCCTGCCTCTACTCCCGACGGGCAGAGAATGCTTATAGTCCTTTTATAGGGCTCAGTAGTTTACCGCAAGAATACCCAAATGGAATCCGATACTACAGTCCCAGATCCCCAGTACTACATCCTAAGGGCTGGTATTTTGCTAAACATGTCGGTCGTTCGGGAATTGAACGTTGGAAAGCTTCATGATACGGCTGATCGGAAAAGAACAGATTGCCATTAGTCAATAATGGCTTCTGTCGTGCCATTTTTGAAAACAACCAGCAAACAGAATACCAAGCCGATCCACAGGTTAACTGAAACTTGGACATTATATTTTCCTTCTACTCTCCAGCCACGCCACACTTTTTCATTCTCGGTTCGCATACTCTTGGCCTACAATTTTACATGTCTGGGCATTTATTTGAAAATGCTCTTTTGACGGATCCTGATTTTTACTTATCCGCGTCCGAGTCACCTCGAGAATTAAAATTGGGAACACTCGAATCTAAAGTCGGCCCGGCCTTCCTGCTCCCCATACCAAACAAAATGATTGACCCTATTTCACTAACAACGGTTCGAGCTAACGTGCAGCTTCAACGAGACCTACATTGCATCCTGTGCTACATGCAGAAAATTATCGTCGTGAGGTGCTCAAATCTGCACTTTTTTCTCGTTAGTCACACTCAAGCGGCCAAAAATGTCACAACTGGTCGTTGCTTATGCACTGACGAAAACACTTTTCGCTCTGTAAAATTTTGTTTCCAACGCAATATATGGGAGGGCTCGGGAAAACAAAACATACACGCCAAGACCCCATTCGATGAGTATGGTAATTATTTATTGACCCAAGTTGTGGGCGGTTTGGAATGGCGTTAGGAATTAATAAATGTATTATTCATATCATAAATTAATTGATTAGCAACCTCCGGACAATGTATTAAATGAGAACATAAATGATAAAATAAATGATAAAAGCATGGACTAGAGAGAAAGAAAAAGTCGAAAGAGCGCCATCAAACAGATCTCAAGCAGGGTTTTATTAACGGTGGGAGTATCCAATTCAAAGCTACACTTTATCTTGAAACTACTGAAGAGTTAGAATTTCACACTTAAAGTTATTTTGACATTTTTAAAGAGATATATTATAGCATGAAGTTTGGGTCCCAAATACAAACCAGGTCTGTACCCGAATGGCGACTGAATAATTTGGACTATAAGGGACTTAAAGAGGCAATAAAACGAGTTACCACGTTCAGGTCTGATAAGGTAGTAAGCGAGAGTTGGGAAGATGATAAGGAGCTGCAATGGCTCTGGAGAGCGTTCCTGGAACAGTTTAGCAGCGTTAATGCATTTGTGAGTCTCAAAATCAAAGAGGCATCTACTCGGTTGATCTCGGTACAATCTTCGATCGTCAGACTCCAGCATAGCCAGGCTGGTCCGATCAATAGGAACATCCAGAGGAAGTTTGAACTGATCCACTTGCATCTCAATCACTGTAATACCGAACTGCTCAGGATATGCCGTTTCTTAATTCTACAGAAAATAGCCTTACGCAAGCTTTTCAAGAAATTCCTCAAATACTACCCTTATGATAAAACCAGGGCTCAGGGATTCGTGCAGGCACTGAAATCTTGCCCCGAGCTTACGCAAGGGGAGGATGGTATTTCCTTTATTATGGTGGACTTAGACCCCTATCTATTAGAGATATCGCTCGTCGTCGACGTCCTACAAGAACTGGAACAAGCTCGAAAAAAGCCGAAACCCAATAACCAACTAGATAACGTTGCTGGTGAACCACGAAATTCTTTTTCGAAATACGACAATTCAAAAGCCAGTTCACAGGCAGCCTTCGATGCCAAATTTTTGGGAAAGGGCTCAAGACTGCAGTCGTTCTTGGTGTCAGAGGAAAGTGTTTCTCAGGCCAAATTTCTGCTACTGCAACTAGGCTTCCACGTTGTGGACGACGATATGATTACTGCTTCTCAAAAAAGTGTCAAAAATACCAGTCCTGAAAACTTGGCGAGCCTCGCGGCTACTGGCAAGTCGCCGCGTTCCTTCCAAGACTTACGTGCTGCTGTCGAACCCGGCCAAAAAGTCAGCCCGTTCAATGCTCTTGCCGAGATCAGGAGTTCTCAACCGGTTTCCATAATCCTCTTCGATACAGAGTTGGTTCCTAACTTTCTTGGAAATGACGCTGCAAACCAATACCCAAATCTTGCAATCAAAAGTCCAGATGCAGAGACTTGCGTTCTAATGTGCCATGTTGGAGGACTCCGAAATCACATCATAGCTGACAAGGTTCCGATCAATCATTTTCGGCATGCTTTAGTTAGCCGCCAGGCCACGAGCACTCAAGAAAACTCAATCCCACTCTCTTCCAAGGATAAATTATGTTTAGATTGGTTGAAGTCACACTCTATGGAAATATGTCAGCCAGAAATTATATCCAAAAGAACTAGGCTCATCAAACCGTCAACGGAAGGAGATTCCATTGAATATCTAGTATGCGTCGACGAACAGATTACGTTAAATGGATCGGAGAAAGTACCTCACGCCTTACTTGAAATTAGGAAGATAGCCTCCGAGGACGACGCCTTCATCGGAAGACAGCAAAGTGAAGAATTTATTGTAACATTGATTGGGAAGTTGTCGGAGTTCAACCTACGATGCTGTGCATTGCCTAGAGATCTGACTCTGTGGAAGCTCCTATACATGGTCCAAGGCTCGTCATCGATTGACGCTACATTGGCTTCAACTATTCAGCCTAAGTTAGATCCACCTACGTGTGATTCCTTGTTCGCATTAGGCGCTGCTGAACTTTCCAAAATTCTGTTAACCAAGGGTGACAAGAGCCGCCCCGGCTCTAGGAGACAAATATCACTGAAAAAAACAAGAACTTCTTCTCCAGGACCCACACCGCAGAAGATAAGATATTGGAATGAATTCGATGATGGAGATGAGGTAGGACAGGGCGAGGAGGGCTTCTACCTCGGTGAAGAGGCACAAGCCTACAATGGCTATGATGGTGGTTTTATCGTTTTTAATAGAAGCTTCGTCAATGCGGTCTATGATTTTTCGAAAGGCTTAAGCCGTTTCTTAAATTTGAATCCTGGGGATCCCGAACGAAGACCTTTACTCGCAGATAGCATTTACGGGCCTTCACTCGAAAGCGTCAGTACAATGAGTACACTGAATACATCACAAAGCGCTAAAAGGGACTTCGATCGTTACATGGGATACACAGTACAACAAGGGGAAACTGACCATGCTTACGAATACAAGCACGATCATGTTATCACATTATTCTATATGACGTCCTTATTGGTTTCATGCATTACATCCGGCATCTCCTTGGGTATCGTTGTGTCTATTTTCCGAGAACTAAGTGATGATCTTGTCTTAGGGCCTAGTACAGGTGTAGCCAGCATAATAATTCTGACGTTGCTAATTTCGCTACTATTGAGCTGCATCAGTCTGCTTCTACTTTTCAGTCGTCTCGGAATGGCGCCCTGGTGGCACTATGTCAGCTGTTCTTTTGTCTTTTTGATCGTTGCATTCACTGTTTGCTACGGCTTGATAGAAATATTTCTGTAATTAGCATTTTAATTATAACCTTCTAATTCGAAAGCAAGTCCACCGGTTTTACGAGAGAATGCTTGAAAAGTTTTAAGGCTTTTCTAATTTCTTCCTTTTCTGTTCCTGATGCATCCTGAGCCACTGTTCTTCCTTCTTGTCCTCTAATCTGGCCATTTTCGTCGCTCTCTCTTCTTCATCTAAGATATCAATCTCATTAGCCTCCATGTCAGATTCATCCTCACTTTCAAAACTTCTCCTTCTTTTACCTTTATTGAACATAGCCCAAATTTCATCGCGGTTATAATGTTGCTCCTTTTCATCATCTTCTATAAAATCGTCCATATCCTCCTCGTCTTCGGAATAGTATTGTTCGGATTGCCGACGACTTTTCAATTCCTCCAGCTGTTTCCGTAATCTGGGGCTGGGTTGGGCAATGGACGGGGTAGGTACTGAAAATTGCACCGGCCTCGAATTTGTATGTTCGCCTTTAGCATGAGATCTTCGCATCTTATCCGCTGGTCTTGCCGCATTTTTACTTAGCTTCGGCTTCTCAAGCCGAACCGCCCTTTGTTTAGAGGTGCCATAATTGGAAGTTGTAGGCCGAGAAGAATGATCATTAACGGGAGTGCCAGCTTTGGCCCTTTCTTCAGCTTCCTTCATAAGCTCTTGGAAACTCAGTTTTTTCATGGGGGGTCGTACCACAGGTTTCGTGGGCATTTCGTTCATGGTTGATACGCCGACTTTCCGACGAAACTTGGTTTCCGTATTCATACTGGATTCATCCTTCTTCTTCTTGCCAGATGAAGGTGCTGGTGCTTTTTTGCTCGTCTTTGCAGTAGCTTTGAGTCTTTCTTTCCGTCGTAGCTCCTTGAGCCGCCTCACGGCTGGATCCTCTTCTCTCGCGTAGCGCTGTGGTAGCAACGAGCTTTCAATCTTCAGTGGGTCGATTACTTTTTCTGTACCGGCCTTGACATCCTTTATAAGCGGCTTTTGGCCCTGAAAGCTCCTAGAAGGCTTTTTAAGCTGTGACAGCTTGGCCAGAAAGCTCATTGGAAAATGAACCCTCTATTCTGTTAGCCTATGTGTGCCACCGTAGTTGTTTTCAGGACATCGATTCCGCTGTTATGATCCAAGCAGTTTGAAAAGTTGGACATTACCAATTCACTTTATACGTCGTCGGCAGATGATCGGAATCTGCATGACAGCATTTCAGACTAGCTAAAGCACTGCCGTTAAACGTAGCACAGTTAAATGGACCAAGTTAACAAAAATGTGGTTCTTCCTGTAAAGTAGTTACCTTCAACAGTTTTACTTTTCATATTTATTCAGACTCGTAATTGAAATCGGAGTCAGTAGCGGTAAAAGAACCAGGTTCACTTTCATCGTTTTCTATCTCCTTCATGAAGTCTTCATAATCGGCGAGCTGATTATCAGCTTTCTTTGATGTTAATCTTGATGACACCTTACGGGAGCTAACTTCCTGACCTGGGTTCTCAAAAACATCGACCTCTGGCTCAAAGCCTCCGGTGGGTTGAGATGGCTCCAACTCGGCATCGGAAGCCGCAGTTTCAGGTATAAAGCCACTGACATCTGGCAAAAATCCGCCGGCCTCGAACCCTCCGTCGCTATCCTCTTCGTCTGCATTATTCAAATCATTATCACTAGCAGACGCATATGCATCATCGTTATCCCAACCTCTACCTTTCTGGGCAAGGCTGACGTGACCATGGCTTGTTATTAGTCTTTGCTTGATCCTCAATTTAGCAAGGAGTAGATTCCAGTACTGTAGTGATTCTAATTCCCGTTCCTGTCTTCTATCTTCTTCAACCGAATATTCAATTCCGTCAATCATGCACTCCACAGCAGCTCTATATTCCTGGGCAATCACAATACCAGTTATTTGCGGCTTTGCTATTCTCTTCTTTTCGAACTTGAAGCCAGTGACTGCCTTTGCGAACTCAAGTCCTAGAAACGCAGCGGCCTTAACGGCCACAGGACTTTCAATGAGGCAGCCGCCTTCAGGTATCATGCTTTTAACATAAATATCAATGTTCCCGTACACATTTGTCGGCACTTCATAGTTAGGACCTAATGGTTCGGGGACATATCGTTGTGTTTCGTCAAAAGGATAGAGCCTTTCTTCTGTAGGCTCGCCCGTTTTGAAATCTCGAGATTTAGCGGTCTTGAGAGCTCTGGCGCCCGGTTTCAATACTCGCCCTTCGGTATACCACGTCCTCGCTGTCTTAAGTACCAAAACTTCTTCCCTTCGGTAGACTTTGAGACTGGCGCTATCGTTCTTAGTCCTAAGAAACCCACACTCTTTGCATCCAGTTTTCAATACCTCGTTCCACTTCAGATCACTCTCAAGAACATAATACGGATGGCTTTTCAGGTCTTGCATGTTATCGGGAATGCCCTCGCTTTCATCTCTCCCCTTGAAGTATTCATCTTCCAAGTCATCGGTACGCGTTCTCTTCCGACCTTGAAGTCCTTGCAAAACGCCTTGAAACCATTGTTCTCCCTCCGGGTCTTTCGTTACACGCCTCTTTCGAGTTTTGGAATTGAAATGTGTTGAATACCGTCTAGTCACATCCCTGCAACCTTCTTTACGATCATAAGCAATGATGTATCTGAAGATATTGTTCCGACGAGCTTGACCTTGAGGCTCAAGAGCAGTCTTATAGCGTATCTGTTCAATGATCTTCTGACCCATTGGATCTACCGTAATCCATTTTTTTGACGTCTTATCCCAAACTTCACACCAAAAAATTGAATATCTTCCTTGGTCTGCTTCGCTTTTTTTAGGCTTCGCTTTGCTTCGCCTCCGCGACATTGATTTAACGGTTGGATCTACTAGGTACTCGTTCGGTGCGTTTCCATTATTGAAGCTTGATATTTTGTTATTCGTGAAATCTGGCGGTTGGGCATTCAAAACCATCCGCGCATTAACTCCACAAGCTCTTAACATAGCCACAAATCCTTGAGAGGCAACCTCTAGGCTGCCTCTTCCGTGCACTACTTTCTTGTTGAACAGTTTTTGAGACATATACCGAGCCGGCTGTTCCCATGGACCATCAAGTTCGTCCCAAGAAATCATGTATAAACCGTGGGTTTCTACCTTGGTAATCTGATCGAAGTGCTTCCACCAAATTTCCATACACTTTCTTAATCCATCTAAAAGTTTCCGAGTACTTCGGAGGGGTAGTTCATCATCCTTTTTGGGATGCAGTAGCTCAAAAACGTCATCCGGTACCAGCCCAGACAACTTCGTGTGCAGTTTATGGTCGTTCAGCCATTTGTTGCGAACACATCCATGGACCATAAGCGTAAGTAGATGCAACATGTGGAAGTATTTGCGGAACTTACGCTCATCATTTGAAATAAGGTTTTTAGACTTAGTTTTGGTTTTAGATTCCGATTTCTGTGCGTCCAGCGTAAAAGAGATATCATTGCGTGTTGATCGCTCTGGGCTATCTAAATCTGAAATGTCTTCAAAATCATCGGAATCAAAATCATCATCCTCGTCCTGCGAAACGTTTAGCGATGCTCCTTGATCCCTGCTGTCTCGTTCTCCGTCGGAACCGTCTGAGTCCAGAGTTATAACGACATTTGCTGGCTCTGACACGGCCTTCTGTTCATATTTAGGCAGTTTCCGTTTCTTACGCTTAGGAGCTCGCTTTTCTTCACGTATCGCTTGCCGTACTAAATCAAAGTACTCTTCGCTTAGCTTCGCCATCTTGGCGCTAACGTCTAGGTGAATAAAGGTCTTGCGTATGACTGACTACTCATAAATTAAGTAACAATATCTATCACGTGAAATATAAAAAGGTTTATGTACATGAAATGCTTTTGGTTAACTTCTTATCAACCTCGCGATATCCCTGAAGGTCTTCATAGGTTGTATGACTCAATTGTTCGTCGCAACTTTTGGCCCCTTCTAGATCCTTTGGCAGCGATTTCCGGTCTTTCAATTCTACGCCGCTTCCAAACCAGCGGTAGCGGCAGCACCATATCAGATGTGATGCAAAGATTCCTAGCTCTAGTACGGCCACAACTCCATATAATACTATACCCATGATATCCATATTCCCCACGATAACACTGGCTATGGAAAGCCAAGCTCCTAACGAATCCACGAATAAGAAGATAAAGTTGATGCCTACGACTCGGCCTTGCCGCTTGGCCAGCTCAAAATATGGCGGAATTAGCCCAAGTGCCAAGAGAACCGAAGCGAGTATGCCAAAAAGCAAAGCTGGCCAATGCACCCCGCGCGAATATAGAGGCCGAAGCCATAAAGTAAACCCTATTTCCATACCAATGTCCACCAACGCCAGTGTCAATACAGACAGAGCTATTTTGTGGTGCTGCCACTGCACTGGAGGATAATACAGCGATTGAACGTAGCTCACGCCGCAGAAGAACATGAACAGATGTGGTTGAATCTGAAGTATAATATTTCCTTTTGTAACCATAAAGTATATTCCAAAGGGAATACCACTGACAACCCATAATAACATCATCAGCGGCGGCAGGCCTTCACAGTCTTTCCTCCTGTAGTTGAAGATAATCTGTGGGATCAATTGAACGCACCAGCAAACCGTTCCCACGGTAGCTAATGCTGTTGCCGCCTTTTCAGATATCATACGTATACCTCAAGGCCTTGAGGAGGGTTCAGTAGACACTAGATTAAAAGAGAAGTATGTTGTGCTTTTAAAATGCCCTGTCCTTAGACTTGCTCTTCACTATGGAAAGCTTTTGAACGGCCACTTTGGTCATCGCAGCCAAATTGTCAATCACGTCATACGTATGGTTTGAGCTTGCAGCAAATTCCATTATTTCTGATCACATGCTACTAAGTGTGTTAATTCGGTCAAATAAGGGTCCTCAAGCGACTCCAGCGGCATACAGAAGGTTTTTCTGGCCATATCAACAAGCTCAGTGTGCAGATTAATGAGATAATCTCTGTTGTGGCCGCTCATGCCGCTAGACTTACGGATCACCTTGGCAGTCTCCTCTACTGATTCAGGACCGATAAAAGAGTCGTTTCCTACGACACCAATGTACACTAAAGTACGCAGAACAGGCTTATTGGTCCATGGGTGGTTTGAAAGTTGAGCCAAAGCATGGCTGAGTCCTGGCGAGACTTTTACTTGACTGGCTTCGAGGTGCACCTCGACATATTTTTGTGTGTAGCCGTCTTGTTCACGCACATCCAGAAAATCCAGGACTTCTTGGACTCTTTCAGCGGGAATGTAGTAAGCAACAGAGAGTGTTTGTAGGTCTTCTGGTCTGGCAGGCTTTGTGCGAGCGCAGTCCGATTTTTCAGCAATACTTTCGTATGGAATCAACGTAGCCACTCTACCTGGGTTTTCCGGAGTGCCACGATGATCAGTCGAACTTTGCCAAAAACGACGTTTGAAACCATATATAATCCCTGGAACTCGATACTTGTAGTGTGGGGGAGGTTTGTAAATCAGAGATCCGTATCCTAGGACCCATATACCTTGATCTTGTGTCATTCTTAGTTCTTTACTTCTCTAACGACTCAGAAACTTGACATTGGACTGGATCAATTTCAGGAGCTTAATGGTCAAGTTTAACGCCAATTTTGAAAACCCAAGACACTCTACTGGCCGTGAATGAGCACTCAAGTATTGTCTATAGACGCTAAGTATAAATAGGAGAGACAAATATTATTGTACAAGTCATGTCATTAAAGAGTGGTCGAAAATGACCATACGGTTTCCTTACACGCCCGAACTATCCAAGAAAAAATAGTTACCAGCCGATTTCTGCTCCTTGTCCATTTGAGAATCCAACTTGTTGATTCTAGGTCTAAAAGAGTTGGGATCTCTTCTAAAAGTAACATTCAAATTCTTCAAAAAACGGTTGCAGCCGGTCAATAAACTCTCTGGAGCCCTAGCATGTGCGTCTCGTGAGGGAGTACCCTCAAAAACAATGACTTTGTCGGCCAAGTATGTGGCCATGATGAAATCGTGCTCCACAATGAACGCAGTCTTCTTATTGTGCAAAATGAATCTTCTAATGACCTTGGAACAGATGATACGTTGCTCAGAATCTAAGTAAGCGGAGGGTTCATCCACCAAGTAGATGTCCGCAGGAAGCCCGAGAGATAGCACAATCGCTACTCTTTGCAGTTCACCACCAGATAAGTGCTGTACTTCCTGGTCGATGATGTCATCAATTCGCAGAGGTTTCACGACGTCGGTTTGAAATTGTGGGTTCAAAAATTGGCCTCTGATTCTCTTGAAGAATAACTGCCTCACGGTACCTGGGAACTTAGGAGCAATCTTTTGAGGCTTCATAGAAACATTTAGTTTAGGTACTTCAGTGCCGTCATCAGCGGGCAAAGCACCAGCCAAAAGCTTGATTAAAGTGGTCTTACCAGTACCATTTTCTCCCATCATGACCAAAATTTCCGAGTCGGAGAAACTACCGGACTCAACTTGCAACTTGAAATCACCTTGCGTACGTTTCATGCTCGGGTAGATGAATGCACGTGTGGCGTCTTCTTGCTGTAGTTGGTCCTGTGCATCTACCATTCTGAACTGCAGTGCTTCTCCTCTGAATCTCATGTTTTCACTGGGGATATGTCCATCCAAGAAGATGTTGATACCTTCCCTCACAGAAGATGGCAAGGTAACGACACCGTACACGGAGGGAACACCGTAAAGAATACACACAAAGTCAGATAAGTAATCCAAAACTGATAGATCATGTTCAACACAGATCACGTAAGTAGTCGCATTCAGAAGCGACCTGATTACCAAAGCCGCATTCAGACGTTGCTTGACATCTAGGTAGGAGGAGGGTTCGTCGAACATGTACATCTGAGCTGACTGGACGCAAGACATACCAATGGCGAACCTTTGCAATTCACCACCAGATAGCGCACCAACGTCTCTTTTTAAAACGTGATGTAAGTCGAGAGCCTTGATGATGTACTTGGCATCTTCTTGAGTTCTTTCTAACCTGAGTTTCAACAATTCTCCAACTTTCTGGACAGGCCCTTTGATAGCCCTGGGCACATTATCGACGTATTGGGGTTTAATGACGGCCTTTATATCGTCTTCCAACATTTTGGTGAAGTAGTTTTGCAGCTCAGATCCGCGGAAATACTTGATAATATCTTGCCATTCTGGGGGGTCCTCGTAACGGCCCAAATTAGGCTTTTGCTTACCGGCAAGAATCTTTAACGCAGTGGACTTACCGATACCATTGGTACCAACCAGACCTAGTACTTGGCCCGGTCTTGGAGTGGGCAATCTGTGAAGCTTGAAACTGTTTGCAGAGTAACGGTGAGTCACTTCGGCATCCAAGTTTGTGGGCAAGTTGATAATTTGGATGGCATCAAACGGACACTTCTTAACACAGATACCACAACCAATGCACAAGTTTTCTGAGATGAAAGCGATTTTCGACGTTGGTGCAACTTCAATACAGAGTTTTCCTGTCTTTACCACAGGACAGGAGCGCTTACATTCTTGACGGCACTTTTTCGGCTTACACTTGTCCACATTTACAATCGCAATACGAGTATTCTTCTCACTCATTCCGAAGCTTAAAAGGTTGGGACACAGGTATTCTATACACAATTGCTAGTTGGATCTGATAGATGTGTTAGGCGTTTCAACCAGGTAGTTTTTCATTAGCAAGCGATGAGCTGAAAAATTTTTCGAGTACATGGCGAGTACTGGGAAAGGTCGCGATTAGAGAAAAGTATCGTTTATTGGCAGATTGACTAGCTGACGCTTAAACTTAGGCCTCTCAGAGATCAATTGACCAGTGGTAGGTCCTCTTCCAGCTATGAACTGTAGTTTGAGCTTCAAAAGTGGCTTGAAATTTGGTAAAACAGTAACACGGCGATAATAGAGTTTCAAGTGCTTATCAGAATTCCGTATCATACGAACAGCAGGTTTCACTGATGCGCTTTTTTGTCATTACCATTGAAAATCGACTAGGAAATTAGTATGACATGTTAGTCAGCTCTATACTGTAATGCGAGCCTCAGATGTATAGCTGATGTAAGTGGTCCCCATGGTATTCAATATGTGTGGCCGTGATATCCATTCACAACCTGAAAGCACGGGATCGAATATTTGTTGTTCCCCACTTTAGATCATCGCTACGGGAGCCAATTGTCTCCGTTCGTTCCTAATACAAATAAATAATCAGCAGACGAGCTGGATGAAGTAGATAAACAAGCTCTCTTGGTACCATTCTCAGCGGCTCCTCTGCTTTGGTGAACGTCACGTTCAATGTTTAAGTGTAACACAGCACAGACTTTGATACTTCCCCCCAATAATCATCAAAACTATTACCCGGCCCATGTTCGGAAAGTATATAAGTCGAAAACTTTGCTAAAAATCATTGATTCTGTTCATCTACCAACCACTTTTGACCTTTGTGACCTTGGCATGTGCAAGCATCAGTTTTTGTTAACTGGCATTACAGTAACTCATGTTATCTGAGCACCTCTTTGCTGACTACATCGGTTCCCATGGGTTATGTGATCCTTTGATTGATCTCTCTTACCGTGAACGCTGGAAGAACAAGAAATACTCCCTCGTTACGTTTTGGCTACTTCTTAAAATTTCTTAGTTCGGGAATGAGTCATACAAATCCTTCAGCAGTTGCAGCACATATCTGCTTCATTAAAATGATTTTGAGCAGATTGTTACATCATACCTACCCTGGCTACTATTCATGGAATACGCTCTCATCTTCAAAATGGGGGGAATCTTCGAAATTGGCGGAGATGGCATCAAAATCGGAAATTTTACTCCTGCAACTGCTTTTGGTTGTCTCACCTATCACTTGGTGTTGCCCCAAGTTTGAGCACAAAAATGGACCCGGTAGGGGATCTTAAAGGAAGGATCTCTTGGATTGCTCTGCATGCTTGCTCTACACGCTAGCTATGTTTCGCGCCAATATTAAGACAAAGATAGGATACCTCGGAGGTTTCCAGGGTTTTGCTTCCCGTTGGGCACGAGATGTGACACTTTGTACCGAGACCCATATCTTGTTCTCGTCTACTAAATCTAAATCAAGCGGTTTCGATGTTGAAACTGCCCGCTTTACAACAATTTGTTAAGCCTGAGTTGCGAATTTCTAAAGTTTTAGCTTACCAACAGTTTAAGTTGCTTTGAAATTTTGATTAAATTGAAACTTTGAAATTGGCAGGCAATAAACTCCTTAGCCATCCATTTTTTCCTAATTGGCCATTCACGTAAGACTGTATGTCCAACCTCTCAAACAAGCGAGGCTTCTAGTCAACTGTTTACTTTCCTTAGATCTTCAAATGATCTTTTTATTGTCCTGGCGATTAGGAGTATAATTTAATATGGAACCAGAAAACTCTCACCGAAGTTATCAAGCAAACTGGATCTGTCTTGTGTGGCATAAGGTTATGTCGATTGATAATTTTAGGGTAGGGCTCATTTTCGTCGAGGTCCAAGGATGCTTACTATTGTCGCAAGATTGCAACGAGTATAGGTCATCAATGGTAACAACTGGTCCAACATTTGACATTGCTCAAGCATGGATGTGAAGCGATGTCTTGTACATTCGGGCAACGCCCTTAGCGGTGGTTACCCTCCAGTGTTTGTAAATTTTCATAAAATTTTTCTCCCTTGAATATTGTCGGAACGTTCGAGTACCGTGGTGGATGTTGAAGATAGAAATTGGATCATCATCAATTTACGTCCCAATCCTAATAGTGAGCCATTCGCTTGAGGAGCTGTACTCCAAAGATCAGAGGATTCGGGTTTTTAGCATTCTAATCTTGAGCTCGTACTCACATTGTTTTCGTGCGATCAGTCGCCAATTTTGTCATTTCATTTCCTAATTACTGCACGAAAGTCGCGAGTTTTCAAGGCAGCATGGTAGCCGATGACATCTCCCATGAGATGGTGGACAACCCAGAGCTCTACGGATTACGCAGATCAGGCAGAGCTGCTGCTTCAAACCATACGCATTATTTTTCAGATGACGAAGAGGACGATGAAGTTGTAACAAGCAGGCGTGGTAGAAAACCCAAGAAAGAGGAATTTGATTCTGAAAACGAGATTCCAGAGTCCAGCGAAGACGAAGAGGATGCGGATGAAAGTATGGCGGAGGATGATAGGGAGGTTGTGTACCGGAAGCCCAAGACCAAGAAAAAGGAGGCCAAACCGGGAAAAGAATCGAGCAAAATCAAATCGGAGAATTTCGAGCTTCCTACTAGATTCTCTTCAAGAAACAACACATCTGTCAATTACAATATTGACTACTCTGATGAAGACCTGCTAGAGTCAGGAGACGAAAATATTGACAGGGGGAGCGAAGCTGGAGACGATACAGAAACGTCATACTACACATCTGTGTCGCCTCAGGCAGGACGTGGTATTGATCTGGTAATAACACATAGGCTGAAATCAGGTGTGGTTGAATCTCAAGGCGCTTTAGATTTGTCTTTGTGTAAGGACAATTACGAGTTCTTGATCAAATGGTCTGATGAGTCGCACTTGCATAACTCTTGGGAGGCTTACAATGATTTAAACCAGGTCCGCGGTACGAAAAAAATAGACAACTACATCAAGCAGTTCATCATTCTAGACAAGCAGATTCGAGAAGATCCGTATACAATTGCCGAGGATATAGAAGTAATGGATTTGGAGCAAGAGCGTCGCTTGGATGAATTTGAAGAATTCAAGATACCTGAGAGAGTTATAGATAGTGACCGTGTTGTTCTAGAAGACGGGACGTCCCAGTTGCAGTATCTTGTGAAATGGAGACGTTTGAACTATGATGAAGCTACGTGGGAAAATGCTGGCGTCGTAGTCAAGTTGGCACCAGACCAAGTAAAGCACTTTCAGACCAGAATTAACTCTAAAATACTGCCGCAACATTCAAGCAACTACGGATCCCAACGACCTCGGTTCGAGAAATTAAGCGAACAGCCATCCTTTATCAAAGGTGGTGAGCTTAGAGATTTTCAGCTCACTGGTATCAACTGGATGGCATTCTTGTGGTCAAAGAATGACAACGGCATTCTTGCCGATGAGATGGGTCTCGGAAAGACGGTTCAAACTGTCGCTTTCATCAGTTGGCTGATATATGCTCGCAGACAAAATGGTCCTCACTTAGTTGTAGTGCCACTATCGACTATGCCTGCGTGGCAAGAAACTTTTGAAAAGTGGGCGCCAGATCTTAACTGCATATATTTCATTGGTAACCAAAAATCAAGAGACGCGATTAGGGACAGTGAATTCTATACCAACCCTCAAGCGAAGGGAAAAAAACATGCCAAGTTCAATGTACTTCTTACGACATATGAGTACATTTTGAAGGATCGTGCTGAGCTAAGTGCTATCAAGTGGCAATTCCTAGGTGTTGATGAAGCGCACCGCTTAAAAAATGCCGAATCTTCACTTTATGAATCTCTTAACAACTTCAAGGTCGCCAATCGACTTTTGATTACCGGTACCCCTCTGCAAAACAACATTAAAGAGCTGGCAGCTTTAGTGAATTTCCTGATGCCGGGAAGGTTCACCATTGATCAAGAGATTGACTTTGAGAACCAAGACGAGAATCAGGAACGATATATTAGAGACCTCCACGGTAGACTGCAGCCCTTCATCTTGCGTCGGTTGAAGAAAGATGTTGAAAAGTCTCTGCCTTCAAAAACTGAACGTATTTTAAGAGTGGAGTTGTCAGATGTTCAAACTGGTTACTACAAAAATATTCTGACCAAAAACTACAGTGCACTTTCAGCAGGCTCGAAAGGTGTGCATTTTTCCTTGCTAAATATCATGAATGAACTAAAAAAAGCCTCTAATCACCCGTACCTGTTCGACACGGCTGAGGATCGTGTACTGGCGAAGTTCGGCGATGGTAGGATATCCCGCGAGAATATTTTGCGCGGCCTTATCATGTCATCTGGTAAAATGGTACTGTTAGACCAACTTTTAACGAGGTTGAAGAAAGATGGGCATCGTGTCTTAATTTTCTCCCAGATGGTTCGGATGCTTGACATTTTAGGTGACTATCTCAATATAAAAGGTGTGAACTATCAACGTTTGGATGGTACTGTACCATCCGCTCAGAGACGCATTTCTATTGACCATTTCAATTCTCCCGATTCTAACGATTTTGTGTTCTTGTTGTCTACGAGGGCTGGGGGTTTAGGTATCAACTTAATGACAGCTGACACGGTAATCATCTTTGACTCAGACTGGAACCCACAAGCAGATCTGCAGGCCATGGCGCGCGCTCATCGTATTGGCCAGAAAAATCATGTCATGGTTTACAGATTTGTGTCCAAGGACACTGTAGAAGAAGAAGTCTTGGAGAGAGCTCGGAAGAAGATGATTTTAGAATATGCTATTATTTCATTAGGTGTAACGGATGGCACTAATTATTCCCAAAGCAAGAAGAGCGACCCCTCGGCGGGAGAGTTGTCTGAAATTCTGAAATTTGGGGCCGGGAATATGTTCAAGGCTACCGATAATCAGAGAAAGCTGGAAGATTTGAACTTGGATGATGTGTTGAATCATGCAGAAGACCACGTAACTACACCGGATTTGGGTGAGTCGCATTTGGGTGGTGAAGAATTTCTAAGGCAGTTCGAGATCACCGATTACAAGGCAGACGTTGAATGGGACGACATTATACCGGAAGAAGAACTCAAGAAGCTGAAGGACGAGGAGCAAAAGCGAAAAGATGAAGAATATGTCCAAGAGCAACTGCAGTTAATGAATAGAAGGAACAATGCTTTAAACAAAATCAAAGCCAGTGTTAGCGGCAATGGTGGAGGCAAGGATGAGGATGAGGAAAATGATTCTCGTTCCGGAAAGAGAAGAGCAAAGACTGAGAATTTGGACTCCTTTGGTGAAAGAGAAATCCGCGCCTTGTATAAATGCGTGTTAAAATTCGGAAATTTGGAAGAAAAGTTCGAGGAGCTTATTGGAGATGGTTCACTTCCAATGAGGACGATTGAAGTTTATTCTAAGCTCTACCGTGAAATGATCGGCACAGCCCGAAAAGTATTCAAGGAGGAAGACGAAAAACGTTCGCGGATGTTTATCACCTTAGAAGCGAATGCAAAGGCTTACAAGGAAAAGGTCAAAGCCAATGGTCAACAGTTGGATGAAAAAGATAAGAACACACCAGTAGGTAAGCTCGCGGCCAAAAGAAAAGAGAAAAAGGCCATACTCTTTGAGTTGTACGATGTCAAATCACTTAATGCGGAGACTGTGCTGTCAAGACCAGAAGATATGCAGTCTTTGGCTTCATTTCTGCGTAAAAATTATCCTCATGACCCCATACAGTTCAAATTTATAAGCAAAATCCCAAAACCAGTGACGAATTGGAACTGTTCTTGGAATAAGGAGGAAGATGAAAAGCTAATGGTGGGGGTTAATAAGTATGGTTATGGTTCGTGGATTCAAATAAGAGATGACCCTTTCCTGGGGCTCTCCGATAAAATTTTCTTGAATGAACCTCAAGCGCCAGGTTTCAAAAGTGAAACTGGACCAGCAAATGGTGGGGGCGATAAGAAATCAAAGAATGGTGGCACTGGTGGTTCCAAAAAAGTTCCAGGCTCAGTGCATTTGGGAAGAAGAGTAGACTACTTGTTCACTGTTTTGCGTGACGAAATGAAGGCAACCGCGCTCTCAGGAGGAAACAGTGGGGTTTCTACCCCCTCCGATTCATTGCCCGCTGGCTCCAAAAAACGCGTCAGAAAACCTGCAGGCAGTAGAGCTGGAACTCCTGATGTAAAGAAAGAAGATGTTCGTTCTGGCCCCGCAAAACGCTCTAGAAAGAACGATGAATCGCATCGAAGCCCTCCATCTCTCGGTGGAGCTACAAAGAAGCAGCAATCCGAAAAAAATGCTGGTACTGAGCAAGGTCAAACTTCTTTATCTGATAAAGAATACGACAGCATGGACGAAATGGAGTGTAAGTATACCATGCAAGCCATGAAGGCATCATTTAGAAACCTAAGCCGCGGTGGCAAAGGTTTGGATCGGAAAGAATGGGCGCGTGTTTTAAAAACTGAGCTGAAGGCAATTGGAGATCATATAGAAGCTCAAAAAAAGTCTTCGAAGAAACATTCCTCTGAAAAGTTCCGCAAGCATCTGTGGGCTTTTAGCGCGCACTACTGGCCTGCCAAGGTCAAGAGTTCGAAGCTGTTGGCCATGTACGATAAGATTGTTGCCAGTGACGGGTCTTAACCTACTTAATCATATGTAATAATTATAAGCGTCTTCTCCATGAAGGAAGGGAAAGGAAGTCTCTGGCTAAGTGAAAATGCAGTGATGAGGTGACCCATTATTTATATCAAAATAATGGAAACCCAATGACTGCGTAGCTGGAAAATTAATTCGAATCCGGACATGACATGTTTGTTTACTTGCAATGATTGATTTCGTTGACGCAATTGGCGATTTGATATTTGTGAACGACGACGAAACTGTTGAATGAGAATACTAGCGGAAGATGAATGAGAACCTAAAATCATCGTTGATGCAAGCTTTCCTGAGCTAATAAAATCGATTGTTCATAGTGTAAGGTTGCATGGTTAAAAGGGCTTGGAATCCTGGAGGTGCGAAGCTATAGTACTAATCACTTTATGGGATGACAAAATAGTACGAAACATTACTTTCCAGCCTTGGAACTACATGCACAGATCAAGTTAAACGCTTTTATAACTAGCTGAGATTGTAAACTATCGGACTTCAATCAACTGCTACCTGCTCTATAGTAGTGTGTATTTCACAACTTACTCAAACCGATGATTCTGAGCCACTCGTGCAATGAGCTCCTAGGAGATGATAGGCACTGTCTTCACTGATTTCTTCTGGCGACTAGTCCTTAGACATTAGTGAGAGGTTAAATACTAATTTAGATCTTAGTGCTTGACAGTTTCAAGCATTGGCGTCTCTTATGATGTTGGCTTGATACGCGTAACGTGCACTTTTTTTTTCAATAAACGCGTTATATATATATTAGAGTATAAAAGCGAAATAATATGGATCTGATTGAACCCTCTGGTAACAGGGCAAGCAGAGTCCGCGAAGTAAGCGTAGTCTGATCTAAACTAGCAATGGTATTGCCTGCTACACCTATTAATAGCAAGAAGACCACTGCTTTTAAAGCTTCACCGCATTCCTCCAGCAAAAAGAAGTTCAAACAAACCTCTCTCCTTGCGTTCTTCAACAAAAACAAACAAGATTCCAGCAACACCTCTGAAAGGCCTGATGAGAAGTCTCTCTTTGTGGAAAATGATGAAAATACTGATACAGGCCCAGACTACGTCACTGCTATGGATGATAGAGATGGTCATTCAACCACTCCCTTAACGGATACGAGTTTAGTTGAAGAGAAAGGCGAAAACAAGAGAGACGAAAACCTATCTCAAACGTTAGAGGGAGAAACAGAAGAAGACCTGTCCAATGGTGTGATAAGTATTAACGAGCCTGGTAGTCATACAAATGAGACAAATAATGAAAACGCAGAATCTGCTGATGCTAACAACAGTGCGAAACGCACGAAGAAAAGACAAGTAACCTACGCCGAATCGAGTGATGAGGAAGACGGTGCTGAAAACGTGAAGACGAATAAAAGGAAAAGACGGCAACTGTCAAGTGATGACGAAGAGGAGGAGTATATTCCACCAAAGGAAGAGCGTGACAGTGACCACGATGACGCAGATGACGATGTAAATGCTTCAGAGGTCAAAAACGAACTTACTGGCGGTAAGAGCGATCTTTCAGATGAAGAAGCTGACGATGACATTCTTCGGTTGGCGGACAATAAACCAAAATCTGGAAATCGAGAAAATTTAGCTAGACAAACTTCTGCATCACGCTCGTTACCTCTTTCAAAAAGTAGTCCTCGAACTGGCTATGTAAGCCAGTTGAATAAGGGCAAGCATTCCAGCTTCAACAAGGAAAACGAAGAACGATATCAATGGTTAGTAAATGAACGGGA
The DNA here is from genome assembly GCA_030562185.1 of Lachancea sp. yHQL494. Classification (NCBI taxonomy): domain Eukaryota; kingdom Fungi; phylum Ascomycota; class Saccharomycetes; order Saccharomycetales; family Saccharomycetaceae; genus Lachancea; species Lachancea sp. yHQL494. The sequence goes on along the minus strand of JAJMGS010000083.1, from coordinate 7,622 downwards.
CGCTCAAGGAAGAGATACCAATGATCCAGACTATGATCCAAGGACTCTCTATATTCCTCCATCTGCATGGACGAAGTTTACACCTTTCGAGAAGCAGTATTGGGAAATAAAATCAAGAATGTGGGATTGTATTGTATTCTTTAAGAAGGGCAAGTTTTTTGAAATGTATGAGAAAGACGCTATGCTAGGCAATCATTTGTTTGATCTAAAAATTGCGGGAGGTGGTCGAGCCAATATGCAATTAGCAGGTATCCCGGAGATGTCGTTTGACTATTGGGCAATGCAGTTTATCCAGCATGGTTATAAAGTTGCCAAAGTTGACCAACAGGAATCGATGCTCGCAAAGGAGATGAGAGATGGTAACAAGGGCATTGTAAAGCGCGTACTGCAAAGCGTTCTAACATCTGGAACGCTTACTGACTCTATGATGCTCCAATCAGATCAAGCCACTTATTGCCTCGCGATCCGTGAAGATCCAGGTAACTTTTATGACCTAGAAAATGGTGTTGAGAACTCATCTGTAAGTGAAGTCAAGATATTCGGTTTAGCGTTTATAGATACTGCTACCGGTGAAATAGAGCTGCTAGAGTTTCAGGACGATGCTGAATGCTCTAAATTGGACACGGTTTTGTCTCAAGTCAGGCCCAAGGAGATCATAATGGAGAAAAACAATCTCTCCAATGTGGCCCACAAAGTTGTGAAATATAACGCACAACCACAGGCTATTTACAATTACTTAAAGCCGATTGACGAATTTTATGACTTCAATCGAACATTTGATGAGCTGACATCCGCAGAAGCTTCATATTTCCCAGATTTGGACCATTGGCCTGAAGTCTTGACGAAGTACTATGAGCAAGGTAAAAAGGTTGGATTTTCTGCGTTCGGAGGTCTGCTCTCCTACTTAAAATGGCTAAAACTGGACCAGTCCTTGGTTTCTATGAAGAACATCAAAGAATACAATCCAATCAGATCTCAAACCTCTTTAGTTTTAGACGGTGTGACCCTACAGAACCTTGAAGTATTCGGCAATTCCTTCGACAATACCGATAGAGGTACATTGTTTAAGCTCTTGAATCGAGCAATAACACCTATGGGAAAGCGAATGCTTAAGAAATGGGTGATTCACCCACTGTTACAAAAGCATGAAATTGAACAGCGCTTAGATAGTGTTGACCTATTACTCAGTAACATTGACCTTAGAGAGGTGTTGGAAGAAAGTTTAAGCACACTGCATGATCTTGAGCGGTTGTTAGCACGCATACACTCGGGAAACTTAAAAATCAAAGATTTCAACAAAGTGATAGAAGGATTCGAAAACATCGTAACGCTCACTGAAAAAATTCGAAAACACGACTTAAAAGGTTCGCTTAACAATTTCGTAAAGCAAATACCTGAAACTCTGAGCAACTGCGTAAGCAGTTGGGGTAATGCATTTGATAGACAGAAAGTTGTTGAGGAAAGTGTCATAATTCCGGAAGTGGGGGTTGAGCCAGATTTTGATGAATCGCTGCAAAATATCACCAAAGTGGAAAATGAATTAGCTGACTACCTTAGATCCTACAAGAAACTATTCAAGACATCCAACATTCAGTACAAAGATTCCGGTAAAGAAATCTACACCATTGAAATCCCAGTGGCAGCTACGAAACTGATCCCACCAGACTGGATCCAGATGGGTGCTAATAAAGCGAGTAAGCGATACTATTCTCCTGAAGTTGCGAAATTGGCAAGAACTATGGCGGAAGCTCGCGAGTCGCACAAGGTTTTGGAAGAAAGTTTGAAAGGTCGGCTCTACCAAAAATTTGATGCTCACTACCAAGATATCTGGATGCCTACCTTAAATGCTGTTTCACAAATGGACTGCCTCCTTTCTTTAGCTAGAACATCCGAATCACTGGGGTTTCCATGCTGCAGGCCTCATTTCGTCGATGAAACTGATCCCGTCTCGGGTAATAAGCTAAACGGGCTTGTTAAATTCAAAGAGTTAAGGCACCCTTGTTTTAATCTAGGGACTGCCACCGCAAAGGATTTCATACCAAACGATGTTTCTCTGGGTGGTGATAGCCATCAGGTTGCTCTTCTGACGGGTGCCAATGCGGCAGGTAAATCTACCGTCTTAAGAATGACTTGCGTAGCTGTTATAATGGCTCAAATTGGCTGTTATGTACCCGCTGAAAGTGCAACACTCACTCCTATAGACAGAATCATGACCAGGCTTGGTGCTAACGACAACATTATGCAAGGTAAGTCAACATTCTTCGTTGAGCTTTCGGAAACCAAAAAGATTTTGGACACTTCAACCAATAGATCTCTCTTAATTCTGGATGAACTGGGAAGAGGAGGATCTTCGAGCGATGGATTTGCAATTGCTGAAAGTGTTTTGCATCATGTTGCAACACACATACAAAGCCTTGGATTCTTTGCAACGCATTACGGAGGACTCAGTTTAGGGTTCAAATTTCACCCCAAAGTTGTTCCACTCAAGATGAATATTCTCGTTGATGAAAGTGCACGAGAAATCACTTTCCTATATAAACTTGTCGAGGGACAAAGTGAAGGCAGTTTTGGAATGCATGTCGCTTCAATGTGTGGTATCTCCAAAAGTATCGTCAGTAGGGCCCAGGTAGCTGCGGACAACCAGGAGCATACATCTCTTTTGGTAAAAGAGCACCAAAAAGCTGCTAGTGGTATGGACGACAGCAAAATGATTCCTTTGGGACTCCAAAGTGATTTTGTCAGATTGGCTTTCGGTGGTGGTCTTACCTCCAAGGGAAACGGCTGCGGCGAAGGAGTGGCTTTTTACGATAATCGAATTAAAGCAAATGCTCTGAAAAGCATATTTTCGATGATAGATGGCTTGGAATGAATTTTCAACCATTTTTTTCACTCAAGTAAACCTTGAGAGTTTAACTTCGAACAAACATATACACACCATATCTTACTTACTAATAACCCGCGTAGTAATCCACAAACATCAAAATTATAACAAAACTCAAACTCAAACGTTTCTTAGAGCAGCGCCATTCAATGATTCGACATAGCATTCCCCGTTGCCCGCCACCATGAGCTCCTCGTTCCCATCCGATTTGGCCGAAGGACTCTCTCCGCCATCTGCTGTACATGGAATCTTTTTGTTCAAATGTTGCAGTACATGATCGCGCCTCTTAAACTTTTTTCCGCATTTGGGACAGGAATGAGGCTTCTCTCCTGAGTGAACTGATTTCTTGTGCCTCGTGAGGTGGTGACCAGACGAAAACTGGCGCCTGCACTCCTGGCAAACATACACTTTGCCTTTATCAGAGACGATAATCTCATCTGAGCTTATTTTTGACTGAGTCACTGGCCTTTTCGGCGACTCTATTAGTGCTGCTTTTGTATCTGCAGGAGACGAAGGGGAAGACCTATCTATCGTCGTTGTTTGACTCAGATTAGAGTTGATTGCAGTCGTTCCATTCGTAGTGAGTTTAGTCGACAGCGGAGACTTGAACTCCGCGTTTAACGAAACTGGACTTCTTGAGGATTCTCGTGAAATATTGAGTGTAACCCTATTCGGGCTCTTAAGCCTTTTTATAAAGGGCAGATTTGAGAGTCCCGGTGAGCTCGGTTGTGGTGAGTTCACTGCACTTTTGAACGACGAATAATAGCTGAACGGATTATTTTGTTCATAGATTGGGCCCGATGCTAGCATGGTATCTCCAGCTCCAGCTGGTGAGTAAGGCCTGGGTTGGATTGGAGGTAGAGGGTATCGAGGGGATGAGGCTCCACTCGCCATCGAAGCCAAACTTAGCGCGAGCATGTTGTCATCATGATCATCCATCATTTGTGGGTTCTGAGATGGATTCTGACCCTGTGGTTGAACATAGGTACTTTTCTTGAACTTCAGTGTTGGATCCTCGAGCGTTGGCTCGACAATGTTGGATAGGTCCATCATGCGAGAAAGTAAAGGGGATGAGAGTCGACTGATCGATTGGCTGAGTCCACTATAGTATTGGCCAGGATTCGGAGTAGTTGACCGAATTGCACTTTGTTGCGGGTTATCCTCCATAGCCTGTAGTTCATAAGAACTGTGATGCAGTAGCTCATTAAAGCCCTTCATTCTTGTAGTTTCTCGATCAGATAATCTATTGAGCGGCACCGAACGCCCAGGGGTTGGGCAAACAACTTCGAAGCTAGACTTTTCCTTCTTCAGGTCAGTTGCCTCTGGCACATCTTTATCTCGCTTCGTGGGAGCTGAGTTGTTAAGCTGCATTTCAGTCCTAGGTTTCTTCAGTGTATCCTTTGGTGAACGTCGACTGTCGTGAGATTCTTCCTTAATGTCGCTGATGCCTCTTTTTTGTTTGCTAGAGATATAGTCAATTTTCAACCTCTCAACATCTATACCTACTGCGTCGTCGACGCACAGACATTTCTTGGCATTTGACCCGATCTCCAGCCAGTCTTCCAGGGCAAAATTGACGGATTCCGCCAAATTATATCCGTAGTTAAAACCAGCATGATATCCATAAGGATAAGTGATAATGAACTCGTTTTGATAATGTACAATTTTATTGCAGGGAATCCCATTTTTTTCCAGAAGTTTTGGTGAAACCAGGAATGTCTTATGTCTCAAAAATTCGTCACATTTCGCCGCATGCTCAGGAAACTGTTCCTGCATGAATTTGTAAAATTGGTCCGACTTTTCCTGCGGTATCGAATACCATTGCTTAGGTGCCCCAAAATGAATATAGTTAATAGAATACAAGTCCTGGTCCTCCAAGTGCCAAGCAAACGATGCTTTCCAGAGACCCGCATAAAGGTACGAATCGTTGACTCCTGGAACCTTAGTGCGGACATGATCCAGCAGGCTAGGTAGTTTGGATACATTCCAAACGTCCAGTTTTTGCTGAAATAAAGAGCCTAAAGTGTCAGCACCGTACATGGGCGGTGTGAATGCCAAGGTTTTCCAGAAGTAAGATTGCAGAAACTCCAACCTGTTGGGGTCGTTGAACTCGCCAAGGTTATCATGATTGTAGTGGCTTGCAAACTTTTCGTAGTCTTCTCTTGAGAAGCTTTCGTGATTTTTTAGTTTGATTTTCGACGACTTTAATTGTGATGGCGACTTGCGCACCCCTTCAGAATCATCCCGTTCACCTGCAGGATTTTCAGTTGGTCCAACAGAATCATTACCGCCATCTGGAAGTCTATAATCGTAGGACAAATCTTTCCACTGAATGATATTGTAAGTCTTAGGTTTTTCCACATTTTGCACCACGAAAACGCCCTTTGAGCCATTAAAATGCTGCTGAATAGGGGACCTGATACGGATTTTTTGGAGTGTATCAGGACCTAGCGGTTTTTCCAGCTGTGAAAGCCACTCCTGTGGTGGAATTACCTTGGCTATACCGCTCTTCCTCCCATATTTGTTAATCTTTTCCATGTACCCGTGAAAATCCCTAAATTCTTCGTAATTTGGCCGGAAAATCGGCACACCGTTTTCCCAGCTATGCGGCACGGTTCGACTCATGACAGGACCTCGTAGTTCACAGAATTTTGCCGCTTATAAAAGTAGTAGCTATTTGTCACTTCACTGAAATCTATGAATATTGAATTGTAATTATGTAGCTTTCTTTATTACATGGGGAAGAGATGAGCTGGACCCCCTAAAAAATTTGCAGGTGGCCTCTAACGTACAAGGTGATTACTGGGCAACTATTAAAACGCCCGAAGAAGAACCCACGAAGTAAATCATATTAGAGTCGAGCAGGTCAACAATTATTGGATCGCTGGGCCAAAGCTTGCTAGTTCTTCTTTATTATATCAAATACTAACAGCTGCTGGAGGCTCTATTTTTCGTCCAAGAATTAAATATAAAAATAAAATAAAATTTATGTCACTAATTATCGCATGCAGCAACGTTGACTGGCAAATTGGGATAATTTTTGCTGGCATTTTGAAAGAATTTGGGACTTGTAGAAACCTTTTTGTGCCTTTTTTATATTGTAAAAACGAATTTCAATTTCTGGCGTCAATGATCATTATTTCCGAATATGACGCCGCGCCGTTGTTGAACAAGACGACAACTTCGAGAAGTAACAAGTTGAAACAGCTGGTTAATTGGGAAAAGTATCGACATTGCTGTCGGAATCCTGCACGGATATTAGTGTAGTGCTCATGTAATTCGCACTACGACAGAATAGTACAAAGTGATGTCAGTAAGGCATGATCGGTAGAACATAGATACCTTTCAGTTACTTCAAGAAAAGTCTCAGACGATATTCTGAAGTGGTCTGAGAATTGACTGGTGACTCACCCGAAAATGGCCTGATGTATCGTACGACGTCTCGTACGATTATTCTAGAAGGCTGTAAAACTTTTTACGCTCAATTCAATATTTTATATAAATACCGATGGTTTATTCCATATGTCGAGATCCCATTCTTCATACCTGGAAAAACCACGGAGGGATTTATATCACCGAGTTCACTACTAGTAATATTATATCAAGTAACATAACATGTCTATTGACGACATTACTGATAACCTCACCGAACTCACATTGGGTGATAGAGACTCAGAAAGCCAATATGGTAGCGCCGCGTTTAAGGTGCCAGGCAACAGGCCTGACATTTAAAAAGATTCTGAGACATCAGAAATTAAAGAGCATTCTGTCTCAAGTCGGAACTATTTAGGCAGAGAACCTGTAAAACTGTAACACGTACCGCATGTGAAACCCCTGAATTCGTCGCGAAAATTCTGGGATCCAGTAACGTCATATATCCTTGCTATGACAGAATCCCTCCACGACAATACCTGACCTGGTTTAATAGCATTTGGCAAGTCATTCTTCCCACGCTTAGTCATTGTATTCTGCCTACTACTGTCTTCTGAAGCTTCGCCATAACTGTCATCGCCAGAGTCGTAGTTAGTAGGCATGCCATGTCCGAAATAGTGGTAGTGGTCATCGAGCTTCTGAGTATCATCATAAGCTCCTGCTAGAATATACGCATTCTGGTTGTTGACATGGACAGTCCACCTCCCTAGCTTTGTGTCTGTACAGTTGGTAATGCTAGCGACCACCGTGTCATTTAGTTTGTCCATGGCGTTGCTACCCGTGTCAAGCCAAATCTGGAACCTATCAGCGTCTTTCATTTTATTACCGTCTATAATCGCTTTAACATCCGTGTTATTTGTGATACACTCAGCTATGTCATTCCAAGTACTGGTGAAGTCGTATCCATCCCTAAATGCTACTGAATCGTCATAATTACAAATTTGCTCATTCAGGTACTGGGCGCCGACGCTAGATCAGTAAAGCAGTTAAAATAAAATTGAAAAAATAGTTAGTCTTCATTCTAGTCTGCAAACTGGCTGTATGGTTTGAAACAATCTGGATCCAACTGGTACGAAACAATTAAGAGTTTCTTGACATATCAATGTCACCCAACTGAGGTCAACTTTTGGCCATGCGTACTACAAAGAAAGATCAGAGACGATATTATAATACAGTCACGTACAACGGGTTATTTTGACGTGCGGGTAAGAGATGTTTTGGAAAAAGTTGGGACCTCTTTTCTCAGACGTGAGGTTCCGAAAAGTACCTAATTTTCACAAACTGTGATCCATTTTGCAACCCGTTTTAG
>JAJMGS010000082.1:0-36481 GCA_030562185.1 Lachancea sp. yHQL494 | reverse complement strand
CTCGCTAGTTCTGACAATTACTAGTGGTGAACTCGGTGATGTAAATCCCTCCGTGGTTTTTCCAGGTGTGAAGAGTAGAATCTCGGCACTTGGACTAAACCATCGGTATTTATACAATTATTTGGATAATGAGTTCTGATGTCGAAGAATGTTCTAGACCAGATAACTAATTGCACCCAGTCTACATTCTTGGATGCAGTAATATAAAACAGGCTGTGCATAGTTACTGTCCAAGCTCAGGGTCTTGACCTCAGTACTCTGTTGGTCTACCTGAGTGACTGATGTTTAATTTATCACCTTGTACTATTCCGTCGTAGTGCTCATGTAATTCGCACTACACTAATATCCGTGTAGGATTCCGACACTTTCTGAAAATGTCGCACTCTAAAGTTCAAAAAATGCGGAGACGCCACATATAAATGACCAAGGGGAAATAAAGCTCTTTTCGAAAGCGGCAAAGAAAAGGTATAAAAGGAGCAGATCTTAACTTGTCCTCTTTGCTTGCCATTATTCCTACAAGTTTTCATTATCCCCAGCCACACCTAGAGATATACCGGAAACCACCAAGAGTGCCAAAAATTCGCATTAGAGTATTATAAAGCCACTGTTAGAGGCTGGTTCTACTATCGAAAAGGGCCGCTATTGAAGTGCTCACCACGAAAATTTCGAATTCACAGCCCAGTAATAAGAAAAGGAAGAACAACAGTATAGATCTCTCGGCTCAAAACAGCAGCTACGATAATATTCCATAGAAAATTGAGGGATCCAAAAATGTTCTAAGTGCTTCCTTTCTGAGCACTTGAAAATACTTCGGCGGCTAATATTCCCATGGACTCGTGGCGCACAGTGACCAAGTTTGCTCGGTCAGCCTCTGTCCCCAAAACGTACTGGCCTGCCAGCTATACCGTGGTAAGAAAAAACTAGCAATTATCGACTGAATTTATAAAACCAAACTTCGTCCCATTGTTGCCCAACAATATTTTGGACCATTCGTTTGGAACGCAACAGCATGTCTTCAAGCAACGAGTGAGGAGGACGCTTAGATTTCTAGGCTGCTCGTTGAAAATGTCGGCAAAGCTTTCGCTCGTATCCGAAGGCTAATAGGCACCAATAGAATCGCTGTGCTTAAACTACAATACAGAGGTTTCTTCTAATATACCCGTATCCTTCGCAATGTGAAAAATGCCAAATATATACCCAAGAAACTCGAAAAGATACAGCAGATGTGGCGGTGAAAAGTACCTCCATATACCTGGCAAAGTCACAAAGTCCAGGCTTACAAAAGAGCAGCCCAAATGAGTCGATTTCCTAACCCGGGCTCTGTACGATCTGAGCTATATCGTTGCCATTGGTACATGCATCTAAGCAACTACAAAGGTTGGCTAACATGTCTTGTACAGGGATGATGCTAGTGCTGAGGACATTTGGCATTCCCTAGATGCCGAGAAGAATACTCAACCGGAGTGAAAAGTTGTAGAACCTTTCGTAGGTCACCTATGAATTAGCAAAAAAATCAGGCGGTTAACACCCCAGCTAGCAGTACAGGCTAATCTACATTCCCTAGCTTAACTAATATGATCTTCACACTTCCATCACTATGGAAGAGCAAGAGCTTCCTGATATCCAACCCATCAAAATCTATTAAGACTGCACCTCCAAAACTTGTTCCCATCACAAAACTAGCAAGAACTATCACAGGAGTCATGCAGAGACGTTAAGTGGTCGTCTTCACAGGCATCGCGTCGATAGTCTGATCTGGCTTTATACTTAAGGTTAATCACGTGTGATATATTAGTGGAACTCGAAGACTTCCCTTCAATTCTTTAGACTCAAGTTTAACAGTTCCACTGGAATTTCACACAACCGGAAAAATTTTTCTACCCGCCCAAGATGAATCATGATAATCAAGGTTCGAAATGAGACTTATGAATAGCGATCTGTGCTCTAATCAGTTTTTAAGCACAGCCCAGCGTTCTGTCCAGAGGAGCTAGAAGAAGAAGAATAAGAAGAACAGGAATCTTTTATCATATCTGGTGCATCTCGAAGCGGACTACAAAAGCGTATTGACCGTCCGTAAGAACCGAAAACTCATCGACCGAACGGATTTTCTTGCCCCCGCTTCCTCCACAATGCTTTCAGCAAGGAAAGCCACCAGCAAGAGATTCCTAGCAACTCCAGCTACTTCGAGCTTCAAATTGGTTCAGATCCCAAGTGAACTGCGGTCACGCGTCCCACCGTATGCTAAGCTCATCGACAAGCTTCAACAGGTCAAGGCGCTAACCAACCACACGCCGCTCACACTCGCCGAAAAAATTCTGTACTCGCACCTATGCGACCCCGAGGAATCCCTGACTTCTTCAAATTTACACGACATTCGCGGCCTGCAGTACCTCAAGCTCAACCCGGACCGCGTGGCAATGCAGGATGCTTCTGCGCAGATGGCCCTGCTTCAGTTCATGACTACGGGACTCGCTCAGACGTCCGTCCCAGCCTCCATCCACTGCGATCATTTGATTGTCGGTAAAGATGGCGAGTCCAAGGACTTGGCCTCGTCCATTGCGACTAACAAAGAGGTTTTCGACTTTCTGCAGAGCTGTGCCGACAAGTACGGTATCCAGTTCTGGGGTCCTGGCTCGGGCATCATCCACCAGATTGTACTAGAAAACTTCTCCGCGCCTGGTCTTATGATGCTCGGTACAGACTCCCATACACCAAACGCCGGCGGTCTCGGCGCCATTGCCATCGGTGTTGGTGGTGCCGATGCTGTTGACGCTCTGACGGGCACCCCTTGGGAACTAAAAGCTCCCAAGGTTCTGGGTGTGAAGCTTACCGGCCATATGACGGAGTGGACTTCACCCAAGGACGTCATCACCAAGCTTGCCGGTATCCTGACCGTTAGAGGAGGTACTGGCTATATTGTCGAATACTTCGGCGAAGGCGTCAAGTCTCTGTCTTGTACTGGTATGGCTACCATCTGCAATATGGGTGCTGAAATTGGTGCCACTACTTCCACATTCCCATACCAAGAGGCTCACTCTCGTTATCTGAAAGCTACAGGCAGGGGGGCACTTGCTGACGCCGCCGACGTTGCAGCCAAAAACTACAACTTTTTGAGCGCCGACCAAGGCGCTGAATACGACAAAGTCATTGAAATCAATTTGAGTGAATTGGAGCCCCACGTTAATGGGCCATTCACACCAGATCTCTCAACTCCCATGTCCGAGTTTGGCTCCAAAACTCTGAAAGAGAACTGGCCTCAAAAGATTTCCGCTGGTCTGATCGGCTCTTGTACCAATTCTTCTTACCAAGATATGACCAGAGCTGTCGAACTAGTGAGACAGGCGTCTAGCGCCGGGTTAAAACCTCGCATACCATTTTTTGTTACTCCAGGCTCAGAACAGATTAGAGCCACTTTAGAACGTGACGGTTTAATCAGGACTTTTAAGGATAATGGCGCAATCGTATTGGCAAATGCTTGTGGCCCATGCATTGGCCAATGGGATAGACAAGACATTCCAAAGGCCTCCAAAGAGACAAACTCGATTTTCACCTCGTTTAACCGTAACTTCAGAGCCAGAAATGATGGTAACAGGAACACCATGAACTTCCTGACTTCTCCTGAAATGGTTACAGCCATGATATACTCCGGTGATGCGCAATTCAACCCTATTACAGACTTCATTAAACTAGAAGATGGTTCGGAATTCAAATTTAAACCTCCAAAAGGGGTTGAACTGCCACAAGAAGGATTTTTATCAGGGAGAAAAGAATTCTATCCTCCGGTGGATCCTTCTCCAGACTCTTCTGTTGAAGTTAGAGTCTCTCCAACTTCTGACCGTTTACAGTTGCTCGAACCTTTCCAACCTTGGAATGGCAAAGAGCTGAAGACCAATGTGTTGCTGAAAGTCGAAGGTAAGTGCACTACTGACCATATCTCGGCCGCCGGTGTTTGGCTAAAATATAAGGGCCACTTGGAAAACATCTCTTATAATACTTTAATTGGTGCGCAAAACAAAGAAAGTGGTGAAGTCAACAAGGCTTACGATTTTGATGGCTCCGCTCATGGAATTCCTGAGCTAATGATGAAATGGAAAAAGAAAGGGAGACCGTGGACTGTGGTAGCCGAGCATAACTACGGTGAAGGTTCCGCCAGAGAACACGCCGCATTGTCTCCAAGATTTCTAGGCGGGCAAATGATCTTGGTCAAGTCCTTCGCAAGAATTCATGAAACCAATTTGAAGAAACAAGGTATGTTGCCATTAACTTTTGCGGAAGAAACAGATTATGACCGTATCTCCTCGGGTGATATATTGGAAACTTCAGGTTTGATAGACATGATTGCAAAAGAAGGAGACAATGGCGGTGAATTAGACATAAAAGTCACCAAGCGATCCGGTGAGTCATTCATCATCAAAGCCAAGCATACTATGTCTAAGGATCAAATCGCTTTCTTCAAGGCTGGTTCCGCCATTAACTACATTGGTCAGATAAGCCGCGTTTAAAAACTTATAGAGCAAGCCGCACAATGAATTAACAGGAGACCCAAACGGAAATTGTATATTATTATTTATTTAATGAATCTAATGAACTTTTCATTCGCATTAAAAAGTCGATTTTTTCCAGTCTTAACTTATGTTTGGCAGACATACATGGAGAGTTTTAAAGCTCATGACGAGGTGCGAGGTCCACACTGAGTTTGTAGGCCCTATCGCTATCGCTGGAGTATAGTAGGTTAATACGCCAGAGCTCATAGAGCACGAATTCTTGCAGTAGCATAACTGGCTTGATTCTCGTGGAATCAATATCTGAATTACCAGACAGATTAAAAAAGGATTCTCTTCCACCGCCAAGAAAATTTGGTTTGTCATCAACATCGTAAGGCACTTGGAAAAACTGCGCAAGAGAGATAATCTTAGTAATCTTGGTATACTTGTCAACATTCACGGGTTTATTGGGCCGAAATGAAGAAGGATCGCGGAAATCAGTCAAGCCCTCCTGAGTAAACGTGAGGTCTTGCAGGAACAAAGCAAAGAAAGGAACAACTGGGACGTGTGACTTAACTGATATGTTATCAGGAGGGGAAAAACCTGTTGCTAACTTGTGCAGCTTATTTCGATAGACGCTGTAATTTTTGTTTGGATGGATAATCTTCGACAAATAATGAAATAGGTCAAGGTACTTTTCACTCAATATTTCCCAGAGAGGCTTCAATCTCGTCAGTATATGGCTTTGGAGAGCTGTCATAATTGTAGCGACTGAGTTAAAGTTCCTGAAATAAAGCGCCGAAAGTGCTATGCCTAACCAAGCAGTTAGCCGACTAACGCGGAGCTTTAGTGGAAGTTTCGGCGCAACAATTGACTCAATGACATAATTGGATAATATATTAGAGAAAGCAATAATTCTTTCAATATCAGGAGAAGCATCCAAATGCTTTTTCTGTGGCATATAATTCTGGTTTAATAGCTCTCCGGGTTTGACTGCCAAAAACAAGGTCGATTCAATCAACGATAACTGTTTCGCAACCTCTAAGGGGTTCAACTCAACTAAATTCAAGTCGTTGTGTATCAGATTGATGGGTGGACTTTGAGAGGCTGAATTTTTGACAAGGATAGACCATCTCGATATCATAGATTCCAACTTCGAATCCCCATCAGCTGTAAAGTTGCTAGAATCTATTTCAGACGCATAGAGCATTAAACGGTAGTTTCCAGTGAGACGTTCCATCTCACTCATTTGTCTACGGCTCAAAAAAGAAGATGTTCCAACATTCAACATAGGGAGGGGAATGGAGATTGAACTCGTGCGCGCAGATGGCAGTTTCGTAAGCTCGTAATCTTCCAAAATACTCTCTTCGACAGAAGCGATTGTTGACCGTTTGCTAGAAGCCAAAGATTCAAGCGATATGATGGAATTCCTGCTGGGAATGCTAATGTCTCGAGGTGAAATTTGAGTTACCGCAGCATTTGCGTGATATTTTGGTGCTGTTAAACTCAAAAAAAGCTTTGCAGCTGTCTCGATGAGATTTCGTGCTTCTATCGGCAGATGAATGGCAACTCCTTCGTTGAAAAAATTGATAATTGTTGCTAAGTGGGTAAAATCACCGTGATAGTCCCAATAACTTTCCATCCATGTTTGGAATACCTGACAGACCATGCGACGCCTATTTTTTAATCGTGATGACCTTGAAGAATATTGACCATTTTTTACGTCCCGCTCATGGATTGAAGATTTATCAGATATGTCGAATCTTGCAATGAGATCGGCAATTAGATCTAGCGGACTCGCGAAAGACCTAAAATTGAGCAAATAGGTCGATATAAGAAAGTCATTGGGGGGATTTAACTCATCGGTCAGCACAAATATAAAAGCCCTGTGCGAGGCGCCAATGAGTTTCCCCTCTTTCCCAAAAACTAGTTCTGTACCCATTTTGTCTCTATTATTAATTGCATCGTGCTCAGCTCTGGAGTTGATATCTTGATCAGGAACTTTGTACTTATCAAATGATGTGTCATCGATGAAAGGAATGCTATCAGGTATGACATCCTGTAACAATTGAGTCCCCGATGAGGTAAGAGAAGTTCCGTTGCCACCCGCCCTGACCATCGAATAGCGATACAGTTTCTTGGAATATGGGTGACTTTGGCTATTGCTGACAGGACTGTTGCACAATTTCGCTTGCCATGCTGTTTTTTTAGGGATCCTCTTTGCCAGTCCAATAGAGCACCTTCTTATGAACTGATCAGAAGTAATTTTCACTGCCTCGAAATCTGGATAAGGACGCTCTTCGCCTAGCTGAAAATTTCCTATAACTTTCATATAGTGATGACAGCCTTGGATAGAGACTCCTATGTAACCCGTCATCTTCGATATAATTGACATTAATCGCTTTCCTTCGTCAGTGTAGAAGTATTCTTCATCCTTTATAAAGGTGCTGTCATTGACAATACTTTTGTTAGTGACATCCTCGTTCATGGAGAGTGTAACGAATATTTTGATACAGGAAACAAGCTCGGATACTAGAGACAGAAGAGGATCAAGGCTTTGATCTAAAGGCACTTCATGCCTCTGCATTTTTGTGAACCTCGTTTGAACTATTGATGAGCAGCACTTGCTAATGTATAGAAGCTCTCGGAGCAAAACAATTATTTGATGTACGATGGATTCTAAAACCTCACAACCAGCAGCATTATGCTCTATCATATCCATGCGTCCCAAAATTAAACCAATGTACACCAATAATAAGTTATGAACCTCATTTAACCGCTGAACAGCAAAAGGGGGCTCATTTAGGGCTACAAAACCCAAGGAATCGGAGGTAGTTGGTTTTACATGTTCATCCCTTTCATACACGCTATTCGCACTGAGACTGGGCCGCCCTTTATGTAAAGGTTGAGTCAAGCCCAGATTTTTTTCTTTCTCATAAGCATATTTCTCCAGATGCCAAGTATAATAAAATGCATGCCCGCGTCTCAAAACTTGGAATGTTAGATCAATCAAAGTCGCTAGTCTTTTTCCATCTGTTGCGTACTTGTAAGAATCGGCCTTTATCATAAGATTATACCAGTCTGCAAGAAGGAGCTTCCTTGATCGCTTTAACACAACCCTATTTTTCACGAGTTCGTTTGATCTTGAAACGCAGCCCGTAGCCTCTAAAAGGAATTTGACGCCGTCCCGAATCCCATTGATATATTTGAGAGAAAAGCTCATGCCGGAGCCATCAGGTAACGGGAAGTCCTGGGGATGCAAGAGAAATTTAGCAGATGATGACAGGAGTTTTGCCAATGGAGTTTTAGATCCTGAATTTGGCTCGGGTTTTTCATTCGGATCTGTTGAAGCCCTCACCATGTCAGAGAAATAATTGAAGGGAACCCAACCTCTTTTTTGGCTTTTGATAAGTGTCACCTCGCCCCAACCCGATTCGTCGACTGTATGCACAAAGGCGACTTCATCCTTTTCGAATGAGAGACATATCGCCACATCGTCTTGGTTTTTGAGTGATTGCGAATTGAAAGAATGAATCGCGATGATGAAAAGGTATGCTAAATTGGATTCGTCGAGGTCAAGCTCAGAACTTCGTTTGAAAGTATGCTTTCTTTCCAGGGATTTATCGTTTGTGGCGCTTTGCTCCAGATTACGGAGGTAGGTGTCATCATGAGATAATGTAGAATCTCCGCCGTGGTCGCTGCTACCGGTCGGTTGGATGGAAATACTCGAAGCACTCGCTTCATTTTCAACTTGAATTGGAAGGTCGACTGGATTCTTATTGTACGCTTCGTGGATACTCTTTCTCCCAAGAGTTTTTGACGGGCTCGAAAATGATTGGGAGATTTTCGATGGCGAGCTTAAATGGTGCCCAACATGCTCGTCAATAATCTCATTGGATTTCATCTCCGTACCCTTCTTGTCACCGCCAGCGGTTATACTTGGATGAGAGAGACCCAATCCGAGATATCGTTTGTTATCTGGATTTCTAGATGTGTGGTCGACAAAATCGAAACTATCTGGAGAATGAGGCTCAAAAGTCATTCGGGATTCGCCGTTACTGAGTTGTGGTGTTGATGCAATAAAAGCAGACGTCGGTGCTACTATAGGAGTTCTATCGTCACTTGATATTGTTGGATCTGCAAATTGTTCATTACCGTCGTAATGATCAATGTTTACTTCGCTATTTTGAGCATTGTACGAATTTGCTGTTTGAAAGGATGATTCTGATACCGAATTGACCAAAGAACTTGTGGTAAGTAGTATATTTGCTCCATGGTCTATGTGATCATTTGCGTATTGGTGCTCACTAGAGCCATACATTTGACCGCTCCGTAGCCAAGATTTCACATTTTTTTCGTGAATATTCAGTGGTTTTGTAGGTGTCACATCATAAACGGATGATACCGCTCGAGATTCAGATTCACTGGTAGTAAAGAGCGGTGTAGTTGGAAAAGTCATTCGAGTTAATGTGTTAGCAATGCTTTTATTCGATGCTTCAAACACCTGATCTTTGCTTCGCGATTCACTGTAGGACAAAGATCAGATCGACAGCGGCACCACTCCCAGTAAAAAGGATGAGCCAGTGTAGTAGTATGTATTGCAGTTAGGAGTAGGTGTGACCCCCGGCGTATGTTCGGTGTTTTGTTTTAGGTGCTGCTGTATGCTTTTCTCGAGATGTTTATTGTTTTCACGCGATATACATTCGTACGAAGGGACAACACCAGATAATTATCGCTTGAACGTGTCAGTTGAATGCGTACTTTTCTCGTCACTGGTTCCTCCGCAAGTCTTCCATGACACGTATTCCAATCAGTCGCTCTTCATATAGGGCTGCCAGCTGGCTCACTTTGTTTCCAGCCCTAATGTCAGAATAGCCTTTACTGGGAGCGCTGATAGATTTTGTTTGGGTCTCTAGCTTCTTTCGTTTGAGCTCTTTGTCGAACTTTCTGATCTTCTCATTGCTTTCCAGAAGCAGCCTGGCTTTAGCCTGATCTAGCATACACTTATCGTCTGTAGCTTTTGGCTTTAGGGTCACAGCTTCTTGCGAAACAATCTGCGGTTCCCCCTCTCCACACGAGTCATTGACCTGAACTGAAGATCCGCTGGCAAGTCGTAAATTGGGCGTAGAGCTCGAAAAAGTAGATTCTGGATCATCTGGGTGGAGGCTTGTTTCTGGTCCAGCATAAGACTGGGTTGGAAATTTCATGTTCAAGGCATCTGCCGAGGCCGCGGAGGTGGGCTGCAAGAATAATTCTTCAATTTGCTGCTTGCTTCCTAAAGAGCTTTGTTCCATTTCCCTTTGCAGAGCCGGCGTTTTTGCCAGGAGATTATCCGCATGATTTAAACTCTTTACTGCGAGGGGAATAGGCCTCGTTGGACTTGTCTTCCTCGGGGGCGGAATTTTTGGAGCTCTAGTGAGACGAGGAGGAAGGCTGTTTTCCGAACCTTTGCTCGATATGGTGTTCAACCCATCAGTGTGTTCAATCCTATTTCTTAGCTCTCTAAAATGCAATAGGATATTGGTTGTGTACCTATATCCGATGGCTAGTCTATCTGATGATTTGATAGAGACCTTTTCCTTACACAAGGTCGGTGTAAGACACTTGCTCAATGACCTCAAGTCATGCAAAGTTGTCTTGGAATTATCCAACAGGGTCAAAAATAATTCGAAAAGGTAAGACGTCAAATCATAATATCCGTTGTACATCATCATATTGACGAATGTGCTGTAAGTGTAATCTAGAGATTCACTAATCGGTAGTGGTATCAGGTCGATAGGGAAGATTGGCTTGGATTTCCCCTTGATGAAATGCAGGAAAATCGTGGCGAGGGAGTACACGTCCCATTGAGATAGATCAACATAGTTATTCCTTTCAATGACACCCAGTAAAATGTTCACTTTCTGATAAGACCCGGGCCTTTGAAAAACGAGTTCATGCTTGGGCGCCTCGATTCGTAGCCTCTTGAAAAGTTTGTCAAAGACTAGCTGCCGATATTGTCGATTGGCCAATGCGGACTTCGACACTTGTTCAAACCCTGGAATATCCGTTGTATCTGTAACCAGGTGGTCGTAAAGGTACACGTTGAGAGATATTCGAAGCCTCGTGATATCGACTAGCTCTGCGAGTTCGGCTAGGCTTGATAAGTGATGTATCAAGACATTATCAGAAGATAACTGTTTTGCTTTAAAAGGGTTGATATTGAGCGCATTGGTCAGTACTTGGTATACGGCACGCACGAAGAATGATTCGTGGACAATGTATAGTTTATTAAGCTTTGCGCGGGTGGTCTTGGGAATTTTAGAGTACATTTTGACGCCATAAATCCAACTCACATTATTCTGCGAGAATCCTGAGCTGAGTACAACCAGAGAAAAGGCAGTATCTGGCAATTTCATCGCTAGCTTGTTCATTGTCTGATCAATTAGCAAGTCATAAACTTCTCGACCTTCCACTTCTTCCGCAGAAGGTAAATATGTCGAATCAAAGACGTAGATCGGGCATTGGTGGTCTGTATCCACTGCAAAAGACTTGAAAAAAATGTCATCCAAACTAACTTCAACAGTGAACCCCATTCTTCTTTTAGAGCACACCCGAGCACTACCAACTTGTTTTCGAGTAAACACTGTTATAAAAATACATAAACAATAACATCATGAAAACCCGCGGTGGTCATCTGAAAACACGTGCCATAGATACTATCTGTTAAGCTACTGTAACTTTATAAGCGCCTTCAACCCCAATAGAAATGCAGACATGCATCCGAGCGAAAATATCAAGCTTGAACAGCTCGCTTTATCGATAGTTCCAAGAAGGCATCACACTAATGGAAATAAATGGGAGAATGCAAAGAATCAAGTATGACTTTATAACCTTGATGTTCATTTCTCGTTATTCACATGTACCATACTCGTATATCGAGAACTTTAAGTACGCACAATTTTAGAAAAGAACCCAAAGAGCGAATGGACAATCCCTTTGCAAAGGTATTCCAACGATTTGCCGAAATGTGCTAAGGTTTTAGCCGACTTAAACTCTTCGTAGCAGTACGATCAATTTGACGTATAAGTTGAATATTTGAACAGTGATGACTATTTAGGTGGCGTAACCGCCGACATGATATATTGTAGAAATTGGAAAATTGGAAAACTGTGTTTACAATGAGTATAGACAAGAGGTAGGGACCACTGATGTTGAATTCGTGGGTAAGCAGTCGTCTGTTGATAGATTTAGAATTGTTGTATGAGATTTGGAGTCGTAAAGCTGCATCATTAGAAGATCGTGGAATTACGAAGGTCCGTGGCCATAGTGTCATTTGCATGATATCATGATGAAGAAGTGCAACATGATCCTGCTGGTCCTTGAAGTGTGATGATATTATGGCTAAGAAAGCTGGCTAGCTACCTAAAGTGCTCTAACACTTCAAACAACGTCTAATTTAAAAGTTCTTTGTTTAAAATGACAGGAAGATCTAAAGGAGAAGCACCAACACTACCTTTGATATACAAGAGGTAAGCACAGCTGAAACCATCATCTACAAGACCAAAGTATGGCTACCAACGCGTAATCACTAAGTTCAAGCACTTGTCTATCACAAAAAGTAGTCGCTACGACGATTAGGGAAGTGCATGATCAACGTTCGATCCAAAAAGGTTACACATATTTTATACTCTTTTTAACCTTTTACCAAGCAGTTCCCGCGCTATCACAAGACATGAACTTGCCCGTGAACTTCGAATTTTTTTAGAATGTTGATTGCCGTTGTATGTAGATCATCAAATCGTCCCGACCCAAATAACTTCGCTCTTCAGCTGCTAACTATACCTGGATGAATAGCGCACTAAATTTTCTGCTTCTTTGTCGGCTGCATACTTTTGCTTTTGGCTAAGCGCTTGATATTTTGATGAACGCTCTCCACAGTAAGATTTGTAATCTTATTTTTGGCTTCGTATTCCCGGCGCTCGTTGGTATAGTTCGGATCGCTCAGCAGGATCTGAATATGTCTGTCGAAATTCGACTCTGGTATCATCTTGTGAGTGATGGGGCACTCAATTAGTGCTTGGGAGCTCGACATGCCTTTCTGCTTCAGTCTTGTCTCGCCCGCCGCGCGGATCTTTATCTTGTTTCTTCTCTTTGGCTTTGATTCTTTTTCTGCTACAGCGGTTTCAGTTGTCGGAAACGATGATAAAGCCAGTGCACCACCAAATGTTTTGTCAAAAGCCGTATTTTGAAGTGTTTTCTGATGTAAAAGATCAAAATTGAGAGGTTCAGCATACTCGTCACCTTCCTCAAACTCAACTTTTCCAATGTTCTCGAAATTTTCCCAAGCGTAAGCAGAAAACTTTAGTCTGAGTCGTTCTCGTATCTGGACTTGTTCCACTTCAAGCATCTGTGAGTATTCTGCATATTTTGCTCTCTCAAAGCATCGATTCAAGAGCCCCATCTGCCCTCCCTCGTCCAGCGAGGCTCGTATGCCGAAATCCTTACGTGCAACTTGTTTATATTGGTTTATGAGATTGGTGAACGTCTCATTTAAAGGATGCTGGGGGTCAAGAAATCCAAATATCGGATTTTCTGCGCACTTGGCTCGCAGAAGACTCAGCAAATCATTTTTCTCATTCACTACACAGAAGAGTGCGGTTTTCTTTACGATCTCAAGGTCCCGCTTTGGTACGCTTTTGTCCGTCGCGCTAAATACAAATGGATATGGAGCCGTTGGTTTTTCGGCTTTCCCTGCTACCTCTGTACTTATCGTGTTAACAGACGCGGATTCGTCATGAACTTGTTCTAAAGCCAGACGATAATATCCATAATATTGATCGGTTTCTTCAACAAATGGGAATTGAGTTATGTCCAGTTTCTGCTCAAATTCCATACCGTTCCGCTTAACATAATCCGCTGTTTGCTCGATTGCAGCTTTCCATTCAGCATCTTCAGGTATCAGAACCTCACTAGCCTTCGCAATTCCACCATTTCTTGGAATAGTCTCCATTTATCTAAGCATTTGGCGGTTCCACAAGGTTTGAAGTTACACCTGTCTAAAACCTCTGAAAACTTGTTTTTATCTTACTGCGATGTTGCCGAGTTCCTCATTTCATCAACGTACAAAAAGATGTTGAGACATTTGCAGATTTTACCTCTGAATAGTGATATTTTGTACGAAAGACAAATCTCGCCTATCTCGTTTTTCTCATGTGACTCACAAAAGCTAATTACGAGTATCTCTAATGGGTAATACTCATCACTTTGCTACTATATGACACATACGACTCATTTTAGTCTGTTCTAAAACGCGAATGTAGATGTATTGTCAACACTTGCTGTTTCTTTGAATGTAACTCACAAAATTTATGGACAACCTAAGTGTATCGTTAAAAAAGTTGCCCCTAACATGTATGCGCTTTAATAGGACTGGCTTATATTATTGAGACTTGATGCATAATATCACCTTTTACTATTATGTCGGACGATCCTGTGCTGTTGTTCGCAGGTGAGATTATTTGTTCCAGACCTTTGATATATCATACTATTTAGTCTCCTCAGTTTATGACACGGGCTCCGGGCTACCCTTATAACCATTTGGAAACCGGTTTGTCTGACTTCTAGTAACTAAAGAGTTCTTTGTTCTTTACATTAAATTGAAGAAGAGTCGAGAACAATATTAGAAGTAAAAGAATCAGAGTGCCTAAGTGTGGTGTTCTACACTCTACTTTTAATGCTACTACTTGATCAATATGATCAGTCCGATGCTCATTTCACCATTTCGCGAATGTTTCTCCACGCACGTGATTTAAAGTGCATGCAGGAAGACTTATTATACTAAAGCTCCGCTGAGTGAAATTATACCATTTAAAGAGCTAACTACTTTCGTATATGTCAGGAAACCACTTAGGAACCTGAGTTCGGCTGTCGAACTATCCAGCCTGCTGAAGATGTCCACAACTATGAATGATTTACTAAAGGTTACCGAGATAGTGGTTGCGATAGCTTCTCATTTATCTACCAAAGATTATTTGAGTCTTCGCCAAGTGAACAAACACATTTATTACAAGCATCTTTCCGATCCCAATGATGCTCAACTGTGGGCTTCACGGCTCAGAGTGCTAGGCTTAGCCAAGTTAAGTGCCGCTGAGGAAAGCGAAGACACACAAGTTGATGCTACCAACATTTTTACGGAAATTTCTACATTCACGATAAAATCTGCCAAGTCTATCTATTCTAAGTTTTATGGACAGTTTCAGTATTTCGTCGATAAGCTGAATCGCAATGAGCTGAATGGCTTCTTTCCTCAGCAATATGCGGCGGATCCTTTATCTCAAGCGCGCATTTTAGTAGGTCTGGCCAAATACATTCCGGCAGAAATAAGAGACTATTCGCATTATCGGAAGGTTTTAGAAAGCTACGAAATTCTCCGAGAGCTTTTCGTCAACACTGCAATAAAAGAAATGGATCTTGGTTACGAAAGCCATGATTATGATTCTGTTGCCGAATTTGTGAAAGTTTTGTCCGAATGCAACGAGGAAAACACCGCGGTTGACTTCTTCAAATCCAAGAACGATTTTTCCACAGAGATGGAGCTCCCACAAAGCATTTTTGATCCTGATACAAATGAATTAGTTGAAGCTCGCTTGCATCGGGCTTTGGAACAGATGAGTCATTTTTTTAACTCCAAGGTTGAACTTGCGGATAGAATTTTCGATGACAGCTATCCAGTAACTCTCAGCTATATCGAAAACATTATAGCCAATAATGTTACTGAATATTTCGGGTCGCAGCTCGCCAGTTACTCGGAGCGTTCTCGTGCCACGATTGAGTCCATGCCCGTCATCTACAATTTCATTCACCAAGAACTAATTGACAAATTGGTTTTGAGCCGAAATGCTGGTCCTCGGTTTCGCGACATGTTTGCCGAATTTTTTGATCTTTATTTGGAACCCAAAATTTTAAACTATTTTGATGTGTGTGTTCAAAAGTTCGGTGTTAAGATAGCAACGACGTTTGCCAACTTTCAGAAGGAAACCTCGTTGAAGGAACAAAAACAGAACGAGCAAATTTATAACTCTTTAAGAGATAGTACCCCGAATCAGCAATTGATAGACGAAAAAAACAATTTCCTTACCTCTTTCACCAAAATATTCAAAATTTCCAACAATAGTAAGACTGAGGATGAAGAGCAGTTACAGATGGCGTATAACTTAAACATCATGAATGTTAGCCTTCATAATATTGAGGTTCTCGTGAGCTTAGACTTGTGCTACAAAGTTGTACAAGCTTGCAAAAACTGCATCGAAAACATGCGGACTTTCTTGGGAATTAAGAATATTGAGAACATCGTTAAGTTAAAGTGCCAGGAGGCTTTCAAAATACTAATAGCCAGTTTAACTAAGGACCATTTCAAACCCGGTTTCGACAAGGCTATTACAGTGCTGGAGCAGTATGACCCCAATAAAATGAAGAATCTACAGATAGAGCTGGAGACCATGGACTCGCATGTCGAACCTTTGATAAAATTCACAGAGCTGATTAATACAGGTGATATTGTTTTGCAAATGATATCTATTTTTTACAAGAACGAGTTGGTGCAAATCAACATCGTTGAAAGAAATAAGGACTTTCTCAACGACGTTGTACAGGCTAAAAAGAATTTCGAGACCATGATCGATGACTACGTGGCCAACGGCCTTAATATTGGTATTAACAAGCTCATGGATGAAGTTCTATTCGTTTTTGGTACCTTGCAGCTTCCTGACAATTTTAATCCTGATCTCAAAGCACTTTTCACCACGGAGATAAGGCCTTCTAATGCAGCTATCAAAAACGTTGAGCTTCTTTCAAACCATTGCTTCCTTTTAACAGGGGCTACCGATAAGGGCACAATAGACATATTCCAACAGGAAATTGGCGAACGTTTTTTTAACGAGATTGTCAAAAACATCAAGAAAAACCTTATTTCCACTGATGGGGCCGTTTTCCTCATTTGCGACCTAAACTATTATTATGACTTCATCGCAAATACCCTAAAGCAGAAAAACATAGTACCTCTTTTTGCTGGTTTGAAAACTGTCGGTCAACTGTATTTAGTATCAGGTGCCGACTCGAAGGAACTCGGTAAAATGATTTGTGATCTTGGCAGGTTCCAAGGTGTTTTCACTCAAGAAGAAATTTATGAGTTGGTCCAGCGAAGGACTGATTGGATCAAAGTTCGCCGAGACGTTGAAAAAGTGATGTATGGCTTGGGTGTCAGCGATTGTACTATTATGTAACATTACTTGCGCTTAATTTTCTGGAATTTAGCGTATATCACGCAACAAACTAGAATAGAGAATTTTCACGTCTTGCACTGCAACAACGTTTGTACGATTAGTACTTTTAACTCTAGTTGCGCAAATTAAGGCTTCATTGTAAATGTTTCCTGTCAGTTTTAGAACTTTAAGTGACGGCATAGCCCGTATCAGAGTCATAATTTCCACGGATATCGTTAACCTCAGGTTTTTTTCATCATTAACAATTGACAGCTCTTCCAAATTAACAAAACTAGGGCAGGAAAGGAAGTACCTGAAACGCTCGCTGATGATGAAACTATTAGAGTAAATTAAGTGAAGTGTGCTGATCTTGTCCTTACCAAATCTTTCCAAATTGAAAGGATAACACCACGTGCAGTTTCGGAGTATCACTGTTTTCAAATTCGGACAAGGATCAAGGCCTTCTTCACCTTCATGGTCCTCGATGCGGAAATTACTTAGCTTGAGCTCTTGTAAACATGGAAAATTCCTAATATGTTCCAGAGAAAACGTGGAGTCGCTTCGGTCTGCATCTATTCGTAGTCTTAACAGGCGTGTAACTATGTTGCAATATTTGAAGAAGCTTGTGGATCCTGATGTAGGAAGAACGAGACTATTGAGATTGATCATGGGAGAGATGGGGTCGAACAAAACGTGAAAAGGAAAAGCCCATTCGTTCTTGGAGCAAGACGACGTAATACGCATGCTTTCGATGAGCTCTGGACAGAGAATAGGGGGCTCAATACCACATTTATTGCATACATGTAGCAGTCCGTGCCAGGAGCACTTAACTTGACCAAAGATATAGGGCAAAAGCCGTTTTCTTACGCGCTTATTCGTAGAAGCCAGCGAAATGAGGTCTTCTCTTTCTATCAGTCTAATGAACAGGAGTATCAGCTCATGGGGCAAATCACCTATAAATTGTAGGAATGTGTATCGCACCGTGATTTTGGATCGCTTAGTTCTGCAATTTAGTACTGGCTCGGGGCTTTTCAATACATGTTCATGATATCTCCTCTTCCCATTAATCATCGACACTCTAAAAATATGAGTAACGTACTCCTTCTCGTTGCGTTGCAAACTCAAAACCTCCAGTGAGTGTTTAGGCCTTATCCCTCGAATTCGATATTTGATATTACTATATTGTTACAGCGCTATGCTCACCAAAAACGGCAGCATAGCCCATAACATCTCCTTTTTAAATTAGCCGTGGCTTTGATTAGTTGACTCCGATCAGCCGCCAAGACATCAGGTTTCACCAAGCGCCAAGCGTCAATGCACTGCAGCGGTTGAAGAATCGGCCTCTCAGAAGTGCGGCGAAAAACTGGTGATTTTTGCTGTTGTTTGTCATTTTGGAGAATTATTGATGTATCAAATCGGAAATTTGGAGGTACTCTTCAAACCTCTGCATTTCGTCCTGTAGTCGAACACTGTTTCCCTCACGTTCGTAATTATAAACATGGGAGACTCTAGCAGTTTGCTGATATTGTGTATCCGCACTAGGTTTGGTGTGTGGGCCAACTGCTATAAATTGATAGCCATTTAACAGTAGAACAGGCCTCCCTACTATTTTACGACCTCTGATGTAAGTTACTACATCTTTTTCATCCTTATGTGACTCCTCGGTGTCTTTTGCAAAGCTGTTTACCAACTCTTTGGTTGGTTCTGTTGTGCCGAGTTTGCAGGGTACCAAATGTAGCTCATACTCTTTATTTATAGGGACGTTGCTCCCGCCGCTTAATGCAATAGTTTCAATGGTCATATCGATTCGGACAGAGGTGCCATGAAATATTTTGATAGGCCTTTTTGTTTTCTGCTCGAAGCGAATATAACGAATTAAATTTTAATATTTTAACTAAGGACATATGATCTTTAAGTTGTACGTCAAATCAGGTAATCATGGTTCAACCGAATCCCTTTCTACTTGGCCGGTAAGTTTTGTGACTGATAAGGGGACTCTTCAGTTCCAGCTTTTTGGCAGGGATCAATTGTTCCTTAACCACGATGCTGTTATACTAACATTACTTGCACCTAGGTATCTAGATCCCCTATTTGCCATCACCGTTGGGACCTTGAGCTACTACGTGCACGAACGAAAGGTAGGAAGAGCAAAGGGACACTCATTAAACGAACTCATCTGTAAAAGGTTTGAGAGAATTCGTGCTGGCAAGCAATCAGGACGTGTGTAACAAGAAATAAGTATTTGTAATCTAAGTGCGATCGTTATCTTGAATGGCGATTCCCTTTACAAGGTGGAATGCTCGTGGCTTTTGGTATTTTTATTAAAAAGCTATATAAGTTTGTCGGTTGTCAGCTAATTCAATTCTAGAATCCCTCCTCCAAAACCCCGCAAATAGTCGCCAACATGCCGTCAGACCCAATACCAAATGTTCTGGTTCTGTCAGTTGACCAATCCACTGAGCAGCTACAGCCTAAGCGAGTAAGGGTCTCCAGGGCATGCGACGTTTGTCGTGTGAGAAAAATAAGGTGTGACGGGCGACAACCATGTATCCATTGCACAGTCTACTCCCATACTTGCACTTATAATCCCATTTCAAGATCTTTTAGAAGGCCGCGGACGACATTAAATAATTCGGAATCAGGTCCAGCGAGGTCTCAGGTCGTTAAAAAGTCGCATGTAAAATCCAAAAATCGAGATGGAAATGATCACATCTTTAGTCGCCTTGTCGAGGCGTTGTTTCCTAATCTAGGTCTAAGCATTGATACTCGTACAGCAAATCGACTCATTAAACTGATTGAGAGAAATAAATTCCAAGGTCTATTAAACATTGAGTCAATAGAATCTGAACTTCTTGAGCAACAAGCCGTAGAAATAGACGAAAACCCCTACGAGCAGGAACTAGGAGAAGCCAAGAGTGATGGAAGTAGTTTCCCTCTACGAGCAGTTGAAATCAATTTTGTGCTACCACCTCTCGATATGGCCAAGGACCTCGTCTACAAAAGTTGGAAATGTGCATGTGTCTTGTTCCGATTCACCCACCGGCCTAGTCTAATATCAGCTTTGGAAGGCCTTTACGAAACGCACCCAAGCGAGTACACAAATGATCAAAATAAGACCCTACCGCTAATTCACTCAATTTTAGCGGTGGGGGCTCTTTTTACTAAAGATGACTTCAGCCACGATAAAGAGATACAGGATTTCTTCCACCAAGAGGGCTACAAGTATTTTACTGCTGCTCGTAAACTAGTTGACATCACTAATGTCTCGGACATTTCTGCTATTCAAACTATCTTCATGATGACAATTTTTCTGCAGTGTTCTGCGAAATTAACAACATGTTATTCTTTGATCGGAATAGCTTTAAGGGCTGTATTACGGATAGGCTTGCATAAAAAATCCAGTTTAGCTCGTTGCTCTCTTATTGAGGGAGAGGTCAAGAAGAGGGTTTTTTGGACGATTTATAAGATGGATGTTTACGTCAATGTCATCATGGGTCTTCCGGTTACACTCTCGGACAGCGATATAGACCAGGAGCTGCCTGGCAATTTTCACGACGATGATATGAGTGACATTGACATTCGCCTTAATCCTTGGAGCTATCAAATCAGTAGTTGCGCTCTAAGCAATGAGCATACAAAACTCATTAAGATTACAAAACGGATATACGATGAGGTCAGATCTCACAAAAGAAAGAAAGCCTACAAGTCATTTCCGCACCCTGAAGTTGTTTCTCTGTTGGAGAATGAGTTAAAAGACTGGCACTTATCACTGCCACCTCAATTGAAGCCTCACTATGAATTTATCGAGAAGGACGAAATTAAATCTTACCGATTGGCAAATTACTTTCTTAACTTCGATTATCTACATGCGACGATCATGCTATATCGACCTTTTCTTGACTATATAGTCATGCCCTTGGAATCATTGGCATGCAAAACTATAACTCGGACTTTCGCTGTCAAGTGTCTGAAAACAGCTCAGAAAGTGGTGGCGGTAGCAGGAAGAATGTGCGGCCAGAAGATATTGTGCGGTAGTTATTGGTTTTCTGTACATACCATATTTTTGGGCGTGACCTGTTTGATGTATACAATTCATCAGGTTCAACTGAAAGGATACAGTATTTTGAGCAATAACATGATAAAGGAAATCCAAAGGGATTTGAAGAAGGGAATTGATCTTCTTTTAGAGTTAAAATTTTGCTCCGTTACCAGCGAAAGGACCTTCAACGTTTTAACGAAATTATTTGAGAGATTCAACGATAGTACGATGGACGACCCAGCAAATGATCTTAAAAACTTAAGCTTGATACGTGAATCCATTCCGCAGAGAGAGCCAGCACTTAGTGATCAAGAATTGACTACGACTTCGTCCACCGATCCATGGTTTCCTCACATACGGCAGAGTACGAATATGACCTCAGGAGACACAACGTCTCAATCAAATTCCTATATTGAAAATCATATCCTTGAATCACCTAAAGATGATTTAGGTTGCCCTCAATTAGCTTCCTTTTTCGAAGATTCGTACCTAACGGGGATGCTTGATGACTGGAGCGCTCTTTTTAGGACCGATTGAAGATAATTCCGCTGACAGAAGTTCGGTGGTTCTTTGTAAAGTGTCGCGGCACAGTAGTATGTAACGCAGTCCCCATGCTCTGTGAAAGAAGTTAGTTCTCTTTTTAGGGTCGCCGTTTACGACTTAACTTCTGACGCTATGTCAGAAAGAGCGAAATGGAGTAGGAGCTTCTTAGGACGCGGACTACGAAACTCGTTGTAGAGATTTAGGATTACCTTATTCATTAGACCACAGATTTTTAAGTTCTGACGGAACATTGCATCGGGGACCTACACGGATCTTGTTATAGAGTGAATCACACTAATGTAATGCCACAATGGTACAAAGTGATAATAATAGCAATTCTGAGTTGATACGTTAACGGACCAATCTGTGCTCTAAAATAGCGAGAACAGGATCCATGCCTCAGCTTCGGCAGGTAATATTGAAATTGGGTGCAACTGCTGTAAGATTTTATTAACGCATTAACTCCAGAAATTGTGTAAATGCCGATGATTAGTCTAGATATTCAGTACCTACTCTTATTATTCAGAAGAATCACAGGGCGG
Organism: Lachancea sp. yHQL494; assembly: GCA_030562185.1. Lineage (NCBI taxonomy): Eukaryota > Fungi > Ascomycota > Saccharomycetes > Saccharomycetales > Saccharomycetaceae > Lachancea > Lachancea sp. yHQL494. Next base: position 14,631 of record JAJMGS010000082.1, on the reverse strand, counting down.
ATTCGAATCAATAAGTTCATAAGTACTATCAAACGAGATTATCTAATTATTAGCGGAATTCCGGGATATCGATAAACGCCGAATAGAAATCACATTATGTGACGGAGGGTCATAGAGCCAATCGATTGTGTTTGGTATAGCATCAACAGCATATGCAGCTTTAAGATCAGCTCCCATGGTTCAGTCGGGTTCAAAGTGTAAGCCTGTATGGAAAGATATTTAGGATCTTAAGTTTTCTCTATGCTTTATAGCACTTTTTGGGACGATGATACGTCGCAGAGACTCGCCGCCGGTAATTTATGCGTGTGGTTGAAAATTGATATTAATGGTACACAGTGTTTTAATCTGTGGTTCTTTTGGTGGGATGCAGACCCTTTGTTGTTACTTCTTTGAAAAAAGAATGTCTCTTTATCCTCCCCGGGTTCTTTTCCGGAGTGATGCGACCCGAAAGATGCACATATGAACGACCAAAAATGCAACCAATTACCTTTCGATGGCAGAAAGGCATAAAAAAGCGCCATATCTTTTCGGTTCTTTGTAGTTGGCTGTCGCTATTTTCATGGCCTCTCATAATCATCAGGGATAATCATCGAACCTTAGAAGCCCTCTAATCCCAGATATAGGTCTTTGTTTGAAAAGACTTGCACATTTATGTTTGTGCTGTAGAGCGGTTTTACCAACCTCAATTGACCAGGGAATAGTCCTCAGCTGATCCTACTCCGGTACATTGATCCAGCTTGAATTTTTTACCAAGTTTTCTATACCGTTTGTCACGTGATATGAAGTAGTACCCGGAGATTTAATTCCATAATTCTTTGGTATTTAGACTTGAGTTATTGTCAAAAAGGATTGAACGTCGCATCCACTTCGCCGAAAATGGCCCAATTACCCCAGGTCACTCTTACTGAGCTCGTTTCCAGGTCTGAGGATAAAGAACATACACTTTTGACATGGATTACCGACAATTTAAGCAAAGCAAATGTCTCAAGCAATGGGCCAGCGGAGGCGATATGCATGCAGCTTCAAAACCTTCTGAAAGAGATGGTCAAAAACGACAAATTAGGCCTAACTCTATCCATTGTACTGTGCCAGCAAATTTCAAACTTATATGTTTTGAATTTAAGGACTTTGAAGGCGAACGAAGTGTATGACGCTTCCCTTTATTTAGCCAATGTATTATACGAAGAAGATCTTACACAGTCCAAGCTAAAGAAAAAAAACAAGGCCAAGACGTACACCTATTCTCCAGCTAAGTTTCTGAGTACTGTCATTCTCACGCGAGTTATCGACAGCCATTCACAACAATTAACGTCCCTATTACCATCACTGCTACCTGATCTTTTAAAAAATATCAAAAAGATGGTTGAAAAGGAGAAGTACATGCATGCGAACTTTCTGACGCAGCTGATGGTGCTGGTCTCGGTGATCTATAAAAATTCCTCGCGGGTCGATTATTCTATAACAGCGAAATTTGTGAAAACCTTCAAAGTTGTTCTAGAGCGTGTGAAAGGTGATAAACAATCTCTTCCAATGCCATTCCTAAGTGCTGTTATTTGTACCTACTCTCAAATCTACAAAAGCTCTCAGTTTTTGGAAGCGCAGTCGTCGAGCAACCACCTCGAAATTCTCAAGACAAAATTCTTTTATGGTGGCTATGGTTTGTATGGGCTCTCCTGTGATGAATTGCGTCCAGAAACGGGTGCTTGCCTCGGAGAAATACTATACAACTGGTGTTTCCAGAGGAAAATAATTTCTTTAGAAGAAGTACTGTCCTTTTTGGGTCAAATATTCATTACACTTGAAGGAAGACGTATAAAGGTTGGTAGCTTCGAGATCCTGGTGCACTTTTTAGGGCTTAGCATTTCTGTGGGTAATGATACGTTAGAATCTGGAAAATACCTAGAAATCGTTTCAAAGTTAGCCTTCTTGATATTTGAAAGTCCTTCGATCAAAGAACAGAAGCTTGATCACATTTCAAGATGCATGAAGTTTTTTGAAATGCTTCATTGTTCAATTCTTCCTTACGTTTCCGAATCTTCAAAGTTACTAATGTTGTACTGTATCTTCGATTGTGAGAAAGATAATGTGAAGGGTCTGCTAAAGGATAAAGAGGGCGAGGTGCTTTTTCCAACAATTGTGTTCTTACAACTTGCTTCTATTCTGATGAATGATCTTTCTTCGACCTTCACGATTAACAGCCGAAACATACATGCTATGAAGGGTAAGCTGATAGAATTGTCAACCAGTAAAAACTTTCAAATAAGAGTTCATGCTTGCAAAAGCATGCGAACTTTCCTAAGCTACGTTCCTCACTTTCTACCAGAGATTTTAGAGTCCTCTTTGGAGCTTCTGTCGAAAGAACTTTTTACCACTACTGCATTTTCGTTTTCCAAATGCCACGGCCATACCTTCATCCTCGCTAGTTTGATAGAAGTTTCAAAACCTGAGTACGTTCCGGGCGAGTTGGTAATGAGAATCATGATTTTTGCCACGACGATTCTGAAAGACCATCCGCCTAGCAGCGGCTTGAGCACGTACTATAAACAACTTGTCGCTTGGATTTTACTCTGTGGATTAATGAATTACAGTGAAGTCGATTTTTTACGCGTTCAGTCGTCTCAGTTGTTTTTGTTCTGGAAAACGATTCTAACGCATACATACAATTACGGGGACGAAGATGAACTTTACAAAAACTTGGAACTACGAAACCATGCACTTTCTTGCCTTCTTTGTTTCCTTAACAGAATGGACCTAGATGCTGAGGTTGCGAAACAAGTTTTCTTCCTTCTAACGAAATGCACCACGTTTAACAACTCTATTCGACTTAAGACTAAAACTATAGACAATGTACTACTGCAAAATGAAAACCGAATATTGCAAGTCTACCTTAAAGTGCATGAATTCATAAAACACGAATTCAACAGTGCTGTTCTTATCCTTATCGTCAAAAACTTTGCCGACCCAAATCTTTACTACGAGTCTTCCCATTCTCTGTTGGACCAACCAGGGGGAGGTCAATCTACAAGTTCAAGAGGAGGATCATCAAAGCCAGACGCCTTGAACTTGAAGTCTCTTCTAGCTGACGAAAGCGGATTTGCTTACGGTCTTTCGAGCAAAGTTAATGACTTTTATATTGATGAACTCAAAATCAAAAAGGGTGGTCCAGTGACTTCTAAATCGCTAGAACCGTGGAAAGGTGGAAACAGCTTTTGGTTCAGTTGCTTTGAAGCAGAGGTTTATAAGCCAATCACATCAGTCTTGTCATATGACTGCCTAATAATGTTATATGGTGGAGATGGCTATTTAAACAGGGAAGAATTCTCTCCACGAGTGACTACATCGATCATAAACTGTTCAATCGAAGTGTTTTGTCTCATTTTCCCCTTCCTCAATGAGAAAATTCAATACTCCGTTCTGGAAAGTATGAACTCGTGCGTTTTTTCGAAGAACACCGTCTCAATGAGATCTATTGCCATTGCTTTAAACTGTTGTGTGGCACTTTTTGGCGCATTACTTATCATTGAGAGTAAGAATATTAAACTGGACCAGTCTGTGGCTAACCTGATTTTAAAAATATTGAAAGAGATACCCTCAACAAATGATGAGTTTACTACTAGGCTTAAGGCGGAGTGCTTTGGGCTAGTTCTATCTGCAATGTCTATTAGTCCTGAAGCTGAGACGGAGGAATTGGATTTTGTCAGTGAAGTTTCAGATGTGATTGTCAAAGATATTCTTGATTATGACGAACCCTTTTCGAGGGTTTTTAATGCCCTGAGCATATCCTGTGTTTTCAAGTACAAACGTCAAAATTTTCCTTTTTGGAATGCTCTGAGTCTCCTTGAAACCTTAGTTCAAGACCCCCATCCAATCGTCCATACATGGTCATTGGAAGGTCTCTCGATTCTGATAGAAGGTGCATCAGTACTTGACGTAGCAACCGTTTCCAAGGTTCTATGCCTCCTCGAATCGGTTGCTTTTGGCGAAAAATATGGAAAGAACGCGTCAATGGCATGGTCTGTCAATTATAGCTCTCGTTTTGACTCTCACCGCATAATTGCGAAAATTTTTTGGTATGTCACACAACTGCTGGGCCCTGATGTGACTTTACTGTCACCGAACACGCTTGGTGCGTACAAAAATCTGTTGTATATCGTAACAGGGGCCTCTGATGTTATTGCGAACCTCTATGGTATATCCACAGTCACTAATTTGGCTGCTTTCAAAGTGCTTGACCAAATTGGGTCGGGTGTGATTATTCCATCTGCGGCAATATTTATACGACAAGCATTGTCCCCAAACTTAGCATTTAGTCAGTACTGCGGCATTTTTTCTACAAGTGGGTTTGGGTCAGAAGGTCCATTTAACAGATGTGTTATAGAGACTACTTTTGAACTTTTGAACCAACTTGTTCGTTTGGAAATATTTGACGATTTCTTTTCAAAATTCGAAAACCTTGTGTGGTCCTACTTTTCTGTGTTCCCCAACTCAAAATGTGCGCAAGACTTCGTAATAGAATGGTTTGAACACACATTGAAAAAAGACCTTTCTTGGTTGAATAGGCTCTACAACTTATTTTTTATTTCTCGCCAGCAATTATCATACTGTGAATCTAAAAGTCGAAGACTTTTTGTGGAGGAATATTTGGAAGACAAGGTAGAAGAAAGACCAAAAAAGGATTCTGAAATTATTGACAACGAAGAGAAGAAGTTTACGTCTGAATTTTCGGCTGTAGCAAAAACTGATACCTTATCGTGGCAAGTAAGGTCATTCATATTGAACCTTTTACATGAACTTTGCTCTTTTAGCGCTAATGGAAACGATATTTTACATCAATTCCAAGCTGCTAATCTTTCAAAAATGATCAGGGTGTGCTTCAGTTCCTCTACGATGAATGTTCCCGAGATCAAGGAGAGAGGAATAGAAATTTTGGGTTTAGTCATTGATAGATTTGCTAGTGCTGATGATAACGCGGATTGCACGCAATTAGAGGAAGAAGATGCTCATATTGTCAGTGCTTTGATGCCTGCATTTGAACGAGGCAGCTATCCTACGATTTTACCTATGGCTATTAATGTCTGTTCCCGCTATTTGAGCTCGAATTGTTCAACATCTAAGCTGAATTCACGGGTTGTGGACATTTTGGTTGATTGTCTAGCTGAGATAATGGAAAAACCAGAAATCTTAGTTATCGGTGAAGTAAGTGTTTGCACACAGAAATGTAAGACCGAAGTTCAAATTTCTGTTTTGAATTCCTGGGCCCATTTGACTGTTGAGGCAACTATAAGAAAAAATAGCTCGTTACTAGAGCTTGTGGAAGTTTATTGGAATACACTGACACCCCTATGGATCATTAATCTTCGAGAATACATAAGTCTGAGGAATGTCAAACTTAGTATGAACCAAGCTTCAAGCGTCGGAAATTCACCGAAGGAAAACCAAGACATATTGAACTACGAAAATGTTTGGTTAAACTTCACTCAAGCAATATGTTGTGTTTATTTTGCCAAGCCTACTATTCTTTTTTCCTGTTTGAAGAAGGAAGATTTGGAGAACTTTGTGTTTATTGTTTATGCACAGTGCTTGCAACAATTGACTCTAAATTTTGAGGATAAAGGAGTTAAAATGAGGACGCTAGAAGCCATTCGGAGCCTTATGATGATCCAGACTCCTTGTGAATTATTTTTTAGTGATGAGAATCTAGAAGAGACAGTTGAAATATTCGAGAGAATTGTTCTGACAGGGAATAATTTGGAGAAATCGAAGTTGGTCGAGGTAATAGAGGGATTAGTATTGAAGTATCTGGAATCATTTGGTGGCGAGGACCAGTTTATCTCTGGTGCTGATAAAGTTTATTTGCTTTTAAGAGTGCTGATGATGATAATTAGTTCTAAACTCACGTTCCTCAAAAATGAATTTGAGGGTGAAGCAACAAGTACTGGAGCCTCCGAGATGGTTAATATTGTGGATTTGAGGCTTCTTAAAAAGTGCTTTTCGTCAATCGCACATTTGGTTTGTAAGTTTCCCGTGGAGTTTAGAATGGACCTGAATGCCTGTATGTTGTTTATTGTCGGTCGCCTTTTTCAGTGCAATGAGCGGAATATCCTGGCTCCTGTTGTTATGCCTTTGTTAAAACAAATCATAAGTATTAAGGGCCCTAGTGAAGAGGAAAAACATCTCGTGGCTATATTTTTTGAGGCAGAGAAATATTACATTTTCAATGAACTACCTAAGGATCTGGCCGTCGCAACCCTTCTGATCCTTAGCAAATACAGTCATGCGTGTTTTTCTGAGAGTGACGTTGAAATCATTGTCCAGGTAATGTTCCAAAGCATTGAAGAAGATGTTTCCGCGGATGTTATTATTGGTGCATTCAAAGGGTTCTTAAATGAAGTTGGAAGTTCGGTTTCTTGCAGAGAAGTTGTTCGTCAAATAGTATTCAAACTTATTGCGATAATCGAAGATCGAAAGCAGTTACTAAAATTCAAAAATCCTGAGCTTGGTGCGGAGTTTTTGATTTTGTTCACTAGAATGTGTTATAAAGAGAACTCCGGGTCCGTGGAATCTGCTCTAATTATTTGTCTGTCAGCTTTACTGGATTTACATGGCCAGCAAATCGTAGAGCCAACGTTTATTATTCAAAATATTACTGACTTGTTCCAAATGGACACAGCAAGGTGTAGAAAAATTCTGAGCTCTCACCTGAACGAAAGACAGAAAACTTTGTTTTCTGATATTGTCAGCGCTTCTCTTGAAAATGGTGGAAGAATGCAGGATTCAACATATAAAAACCAAATCGAACTGAAATCCTTCATTTGATTTTTGGTTCGTATAAATGTCCACAATGTTGCTGCAACCTTTATGTCGGTACATACCATCCGTCTATCTCTATCTTAAACATATAGGTAAAGTGATTGTGGTTGATTTATTGGTTCAATTTTAAAGCTTTTTTACGAAAACGAAAACCGCTCTCATCTGGAGTCAATAGATCTGTAAATCTAAAGAGTAGTAGAGTTTGTGATGAGCTTAAAGCCGCTATTGGCTGGGCTGGCCGGTGCTAGTATTGGAAGTGGGATTGTAACGACCTTTTGGGGTAATCGGTTTGGAAAGGGTAATAACGGTAGTACTGGATCTATTGCAGGTGACATTCAGACTTCAAATGTCTCCGGAAAAGACCCTGATTCTGACGGATTATTAAGCCTACAAGTTTCAAGCGTTAATCCTAGCGGTTTCTTCAAGTATGGTTTTCCCGGCCCGATTCATGATCTCAGGAATAGGGAAGAGTTTGTGTCGTGCTATGATCGAAAAAGTCGAATTCCTTTCTGGGTTGTAGAGCATATTACTGCGCAATCGTTGAACCGAAGAACAGGAGACCGTAAAAATTCTTTTTTCAAAGAGGACGAGACCCTGCCGGATAAGTTTCGATCTCGTCTTCGGGATTATTTTAGATCTGGTTATGATCGAGGACATCTAGCTCCAGCCGCTGATGCGAAATTTTCTCAAAAGGCGATGGACGAAACGTTTTATCTGAGTAATATTTGTCCCCAGGTGGGGGAGGGATTTAATAGAGACTATTGGGCCCACCTTGAGTATTTTTGTCGTCAATTGACGGAAAAGTACCAGAGCGTGAGAATTGTCAGTGGTCCTCTTTTTTTGCCTAGAAAAGATCCTGCTGATGGTAAGATGAAGGTCACTTATGAAGTTATTGGTAATCCACCTACTGTAGCTGTTCCTACCCATTTTTATAAATTGATTGTCGCAGAAAATCCTGTTTCTGATCCTACGACGGATGTCGTTGCTGTAGGAGCGTTTGTTCTTCCTAATGATAGAATTTCCAATGAAACGAAGTTGACTGATTTTGAAGTTCCAGTCGATGCCATTTCGAGAAGTACAGGTCTTGAACTTTTGCAGAAGCTGCCTGAAAACAAAAAAGTACAGCTTTGTAAGGAAGTAGATTGTCATATTACGGTTAGGGAATTTCAAAAGGCTTTACCGGAGCCTAAGAAAGTGCCCGCATTGCCTCCTCCTTCTACGTGATCTCTATATCTGTCGTGGATAATTCATCTATAAATTATTGTGTTGGTAGCATTTCATTATTTTGTTTCATGAGGATGAATAACTTTCTTAAAGTTATGTATACCATGGTCTTGCAAATTTTCGGTTATCGAATTCCTGCTAGTAAATGCAAACCTTCGAATTTGATGTTTTTCCATTGTATTCCAATCGAGCTCTACTTCTCTCATCGGCATACCGTTTTTTAACATTTCTGTAATACACCACCGAAGAATGTCTTTCCTTTGGGCAAATCTTGCCTCCTTGGCTATTGTTCTGAGAATGATCAGTGTATTAAATTTTGTCAGTTTTAGTATAATCTCATTTGGATTAGGTATATTGAATGGATCTGTTGTAGATTGTGTAGCTGGGACGCTTATTGAGTTTATAAAGATAAACTTCAAAAGTTCTGAGTTATCGCTAGATTGGCGATAAATTTTTCTATATTGTTCATGGTGCGTTGGCTTGGTTGAGTACTTCTTATAATTCACAACAGTCTTCACAAAAATTGACGCCAAAATATCCCAAAGTTTATTCTTGTGCTGTTTGTCGATGCTATTAGCGAAGACCAAGAGGTTTTTGAGGATTAATAAATTTTCTGATGGAGTATTCATATTCCCAACTTCTGAATGTATTTGTTGCGCAACATGGTTTATTAATGTTGCAAGTGAAGGCAATGCATTTATGTCCTTTATATTTCTTGTTAATGCTATTGCTTTTAAGAGATCGTTTTTAGTATTCGTTCTTAACAGATGTAGAACAATTGCTTGATAGTCAGCAGCTGACATACCATTTTCTGTGTCGTTAATCTGCTTTAAAACGTTTTCTACTCCCGTAGCGTCCTTGAAGTGTAAGTGCATCCGCAGCAGTGCTGACAACATAAACCTTGAAATAAGGTTAGTTGATCTGGTTTTTGCGTTCGCATAAGTGGCTATGTCGGACATTATCTTAGTTGCAAGCTGAAAGTCGTTGGTTTTCGTAGAGAAATTAATAACCGCTGGTAGGAGTAGAGCGTTGTTAACATAACACTGAGGTTCCATTTTTGATAGTATTTCTTTACATCTTTTGCGGTACGATCTTTGATTCGTGAAAAGCCTTATTATCCGGTATAATATTCTTGAATCGTGCTTTTCTATTGAGATGTAGTGATCTTTTATTGACATCCATTGATATAGTACTCCGGCGGGATTAGCTTTTTTATAGTCTTCATCAATGAGGTGGTAGCAAGCTGCTACTTGCGCGTTTCTCATTGCGTTACTGTGGTGGAAGGGTACGTCGTAGATGTATTCTAGAACTTTTTTTGTTATTATGGGTTCATCGATTACCGACATTGCTTTGGCGCATAGTTGGATGGCGTGTCGTTCACTGATTTCAAATTTTACTTGTTTGGCCGATAAAAAATTCATCAATTGGATGAACTTGATGAGCAGTATTTTATCGTATCGCGGATTTGAGTATGCCATTAAGTCTATTATTTCATTTGCTAGTTTTGTGTTAGTAGTGCTTTTTGAAGCATGGCCGTAAGATGAAATATAGAGGTCAACAGCATTTTCAAAGTCGTAGTAGTTTAGACAGTCTGTTATTAGAAAATCAAATAAATTGTCTTTATTGCGTATTTCCTTGGAATTGGGATGTCTTTCAGAAACCTTTACTATTGAAATTAAAGGTTGTTGGATGTTCAATGTATTGCCGAAGATTTTGATTATTTGCCATCGGATAAAAGTTCTATATATCCTGGAGTGCTGATAGTATTGTGTAGCCCCCTCTAGATTTTGGAAAGGGCTGATTTGCAGGGATGAAATAGTCCCGATTAGAGGCTTATCAATACAGCTTTTATTATTGTATTTCCAATATTCTACTATTCCTTTGTTGAGTGTTGATAATGGCAAATGAAGCGGTGGAAAGAGCAATCTTTCCAACTTTTCTTTATTGTGCGTTGATGTTTTTGAATTGTTGGTAGACGAAGATAGTCGTCGTACTATCTTATGTTTTGAAATCGATATTCTTGAGATACACTGCGTATATGTTGTATTTCTCATCGGTAGGTTTTTAACAGGTTCCTACTGGCGGTTTTTTTGGTGATGATCGTGAAGGTGTGGTTTAAAACTCTGATTCGATTGTATGTATAATGTAATTTCATGGTAGTACTAAGGTTGTTCCTCACGTGAAGATCTAAAAGTATGTAGCTGGGTTGGAGAATGAAGGTTAAAGGGTTTTAGCATGCTTTGATTTTAAGCGTTATTAACTGATTCGACTGCTTACGTTTTACTTGTTTTCCTGAAGAAGGTAAAGGTTTATTGTCCCGTGATGGGAATGTGGTGGGAAGTGTGAGGTTATGGACTATGACAAATTGGTCACTTGTAAGCTAGGGGGCTTGCACTGTAATTGATCTGTTAACGAATAGTTTAGAAATGGGCTTAACTAGTTGAATTGTGTTTTCAAATGGTAATTCCTGATGGTAAGGGTTTTTCATTAGGGTATGAAATTTGAAGGTTAGAAGTAACAAAAAGTAGTGCTGGCGCCCGAAGTTATTTAAATAAATTGCTGAACGGTATGCAGATATTTAGAATTTCACGTTCATGTTTTCCTTTAGCATGTTTGAAATTTACTTTCTGTCATTGTTTTGTAAAGTTCAGCAATAGCAAAATTAGGACTGGATGGAACGTCGAAAAGTTATTCAATTGGAGGTTATGTTTGAATGTGTGTCACGATTTAAGTAATTTATTGGTTTATGCGTCGAAGTGTTCTGTATTTTATCGTTTCATTTGTCAAGAAAGATTACATGAGCGGCCATCTTATGGAATTATGAGTATAGTAATATCCATGTTTGCTTTCGAGTTGGTCAGTCTGTTATGAGGTTGGTAGTTATATGTTTTGTTATTATAAAAAGTTAAGTTTTATTCGAAGAGTTTCCCTCGGATTAGTGTTGGCTTCGGTTGATGTTTCCAAAACTGAGTAGATTTTTAATTTTGAAATATGTGGAAATAGGCCGCATAAGTTGGGACAGGAATTGAGACTTATATTCTCTTGAGGGTGTTATTCCCTGTTTATTGTTTTGTTCAATTCTTGTATGGTCGTAAATAGGTCAGTAATTATGAGTGATCACTGTGACTTCTGTATAGAAGATATAAATTTGTTTTTGAGAAGGCACTTTGTTTATTTGGCTTTAAAAAGTAGATTTTGTTCATTAGTTTTGAGGGTAGTATTTGGAAACTCGTGGTAGTAGTTGTTATATTTCAAATTTTTAACGCGGCTAGTTTTATTATGTCAACTATGTAGTGTAGTCTTGGTCGTCAGTGCACGACATCCTTGTAAGCTATTATTGAGTCGGGTTGTAGCTTTGTTTGAAGTAACTAATTAGGCTCTGTGTACGTGTTGTTAGCTGTGTACAGTTGACTGCCGTTGAGATGAGATGAGTTGCAGTTTGGACAGTTTTCGAAATTGATGCAGTTTAATATGCATATGTAACAGAAATTTACGGAGCAGCAGGTTGACACGTATGGATTAACTGGTCTGCAGTCGCAATTTGGACAGTTACCTAGTTTTGTTCTTTTTTGTTTTCTAATGTTGTTGTGTGACCTTATAAGTTTTGTTACTATCATTGATTTTAAAATGTGGTTGCCTAATAACTGTAGCAGTGCATTGTACATTAACTGGGAATTTTGAAATTGTATGCTTGAACTGATGGAACTTTTGTAATATTCGGGAACTGATGAAATTGTGGATTTGATTCGGAATAGTTTGTGTATTAAATTCAAGTAACTGCTGTTTGTTGTTAGAAACTGGATAAAAGTTGTTAAGGACCAGAAGTTAGCAATAATGTGAATTGTGTTTGTAATCCGTTTCGTATTATTACCGTAAATCGATTCGTATGAAAATGTCTTGCTTAAGACGAAAGGTAGTAGAACGTTGGCAAAGAATAGTATGGTTTTTCGCGTCTTGAATGTGACACCTGTTAGGGAGGAACCATATGTTGATATCCCGAAAGATGTTGTATTGGATGCCATAAAAAAGATAAGGCTGTTGAGTATTAGTTTAAGTTCATCTATCTTCTTGGAGGGGAGAACATTTTTATGAAACAGTGACCATATTGATTTGCTTAATTCGTTATCTAGGTTGAGCGAATCTAATTTAGCTACGTTCATTTTGTCTGTATTGTATTACTGAACTGATGCGTTTTCTGTTAGGGATTGAATTGAATATTAGAGAATAACACGTATATAATGATAACTTAACTGAAGGTATAGTGGGAATTTAATGCTGGATTTTCGATTGGAGATTATTGTAAGCAACTAGTTGTTGATGATTATAAGCAGGTAATAATTTGGATATAATGGATTAATGATAAAGATGTGTTAGATATTTGTTTTAAGAATAATTTTTAATGTATTTGGGATCTATTTGTACATTAGTCAAATCATTAATTTCATGCAGTGGTGTTTTAAAGTTTAAATTTTGTTCTGAATTGAAACTTGGTTTAAATCTGTCCTAAGAAATTTGAGTTTGGGGGATAGGTAGAAGGTCTTGGCAAGTTATTTGAAGTAGTTGGCTGTTGGTGTTTATGACTTATGGGAATAGTTATGTCATGTGATGTGTTTCGTATATTCGGATATATTTACGGTTTGGTGATTAAAGTTAATTGAAGAAATCTTTAATAGGTTAAATGAATGATAGTTTGTTTTATCATTGAAGAAGTCATCCAAGTGTAGGTCGGGGTACTCAAGTGACAAAAGATGAAGTCGCTGGATAATGAAAGTCGGCGAAGGAAAGCACTGAAAACATGTGTAAGGTGCAGACGTAATAAGATAAAATGTGATTTACAAGATACTAGACCAAATCGTTGTTCATGTTGTGAAAAGCGAGATGTTGAATGCGTAACGGACTTTGTAGTACCTCACAAAAGGTCTCAAGAGCTGTTAGGTATTGTTCAAGGAGTTGAAGAAATGAAAAGACAACTGACAAATTTTGACCTTGAATATGAAGTAATGGGAAGGGAATGTAGTAAAATGTGTGGTATTGACTCAAATGTATCCTCGACCTTGGGTTGTAGTAAAGTAATAAAGGTGGATGATGATAAGTATATTTTTGTCACTTTGTTGAAGGATATGCTGATTGTTAATAATTGCAGTGTTCCGTTAGTAGAATTTGAAGGAGTTCTTGCAGAATTTCGTGGCACTGTCTTTCATCTTTTAAATCTGTATGGAAAATGTGAGGGAGAACAGAAGTATGTTTCGAAAAGTCTCATTGAAGAGAGGATAGGAAGGTATTCTGTGGAGAATCTTTTTGAACGTGATGAGATTCCTTTGTTACTGTGTTTGTTGAATTTTTATTATAACATTCCTGGCTTAAGTTATGAAAGTCTGTTTGATCAAATTGTTGATGATTATTGTTTTATGGCTATGGAAGATGTTCAAGAAGGCAAATGTTTCGATAGAACGAGATTATCGTGCTATATTGTCGGAAAGGGTGGCGAGACTATAGGTACGCATTTCAACGGTGAGGTATTTGTGAAGAAGTTTACACTTTACATGTTTTATCATATCGTACTGTATGGGTTGAATCACTATTTGGAGTCCTTTATGAGTCGATATATAAGGACTTTGGAAAGCCTGAGGAAGAAAGTGAACGTGGAGAAGAATTGGGAAGTGAAGTGGGTTAATTTTTACATCAAAATATTTGACTTAATTGGTCATATAAATTCACCTGTTTTTTTTGGCGAAGAAGATGGAGCGTTTCTTAAAGTTCTGGAGTATAATTCTAAAATGATATTCGGGAAAGAAAATGTTGAAGGATTTGGTAAATCGTGTTTGATGTGCTACAGAGATATGGAAGATTTTTTGAAGGTTGGTTCTAATAGGGTGCCGTTTTTTAACGTGTTTGTTGCCCAATTTATTACTTTGAACTTGATTGTAGCACAAAATGTTGAAAGTGAAAGTGGAGATTATCTTGAAGAATTGAACTACAATGGATTTAATATGGATTATACTTTTTTTGGTGGTCGTGAAGAAGATGAAACAATTTTAGCAGGTTTGAAGACTAAAGAGAGAGTTGGTTGCAAAAGTGGAATTTTTGAGGATTATGATATTTTGAGGATTGTGCATAATAAAGGATGTAAAAGAGTGGTGAAGGTAGAAGATAAGGATGTGTTTGAAATGGTTATGCAGGCACTAACAACACAAGGTTGTCATATGTTGAGATCTCGATGCTGCTGTAGGTTCGTTTTAGATCTACTGGAAAAGGTTGTTATTGAAGGCATGGTGAAAAGGTTGGAAATAGGAAGGGTTAATAGTGAATAACGGTGAACTTATAGGTAGGATAGTAATGGAAGAAACTTTGGAAGTAAGAGAAGAAGTGAAGTAAGAGAAGGCATTTGAAGTCTATTTGACAATTATATAATTATAGATAATATAAAGGAAGAAGGCAATGAAAGGATGGGTGGAGGAGCACATAGGGCAGAAAACCCTGTGAGTCATTATAGACGAGTAACCTTAAAGTATGTGTAAACTACATAGAGTTGAAGAAAAAGGATTTTATATGAGAAAGACGTCTTCAATGTTGGCGGAGCGGAGGGCGAAGGTTTGT